>LR738553.1:4460793-4538293 GCA_902685375.1 Neostethus bicornis | reverse complement strand
AGTTTTTACCTAGTAACCGTCGTAGCGCCACTCAGGTGAAATCTCAGTGAGCAAACATGAATTGAGAAGACGTTTATCAGTCACTGAGGTGCTTCAGTGTATGACGTCATCACCATAGCGCTGATTGTCAAATTGCCGGCGTGGGAGTTCTAGTAGTTCTATAATTCTGGTCGTCCTAGTGTTAAGAGCCTGTAAAGAAACGTCTCTAACTTCTAGGTTTTCTTTTAAAACTTAAAAGTAGCCGTAGCTCTAAAAGTGAAGGCCAGTGGGTTGAAGCAGAGCGCCTCGTAAACGTCTCACCCTGCTTCTTTACAGCTTCTCACTGAGACGTTAACGGAGGGGTTTGGGGCTCCACAGGTTCTCTCTGTTCGGCTGTGTAGTTTGTCTGCACGGCCTGAGGTCATCAAAGCAAACAGAGAAATATCTTCACGTCTTCGTTGTTGTGGTTTATTAAAGACTGTTTATGGAAAAACACAAGTTTGCTTTAGTTTCTGTTTGGGTTGTTCAGTCTGATGAGGGAGGGTAGAGGAGGTCCCTCCTCACGAAGCAGCTCGGGTGGAGTCTAGAGCATAAAGAGCAAGGCCTCATTAAAAAGAAAAAAAAAACGTGTTTGTGTTCCAGTTCCCCCATGTGAACACTGGATGGTACTATTGGTCTCATGATGGAGAGACCGTCTCAATTTGAACTAGATGTTACACTGCTAGTCAAAGATTAACTTTCTTCTAATCACTGCTTTATTAACTCACTAACTTAATCTTTTTGAATCAATATGAAGTCATCTCAGAGATGCTTCAGTGAATCAGACCGAGGCAGTAAAAACTAAACCGAACCAGGACGTCCGTCTCCTTCTAGACGCCTCAGGGAGGAAAAAAAAAACTAAAGGGTGAAAAAATAAGAATCCTGATAAGGAGCGGTAAGGGGAGAGGATTGGGATTACAGATTAGACTCTACATTATGCTTATTAAACTCAAAAACCCATTGGACCAAAATTTAATATCACAATTAAGTTGTGAACCAACGTTTATATTTTTATCAACACGAATAAATCCGGGCTGCACGGTAACACAGTGGTTAGCACGGTGGCCTCACAGCAAGAAGGTCAGGGTTCGCGACCTGATTTAGGAGTGAGACTTGAAACACGTTCTTTCTGTGTAAAGTTTGCATGTTCTCCTCTGTATGTGTGTGTTTTCTCTGGTTTCCTCCAAAAACATACATGTTAGGTTGATTGGCTGCTATGAAATTGTCCCTAGAAAAGAGAGTGTGTGTGTTTGGTTGTGTGTGTGTGGCCCGGTGACAGGCTGGTGACTTTTTTGGGGTGTACCCTGCCTCTTGCCTAAAATCAGCCGGGATAGACTCGGGTAGCACTCATTCAAAACTCATTCAAATAAAGAGCAAAAACAAATGAAGAACAAATCCACATCAACAATATATGTACGTTATGTCCGCCTGCCCTACATCACAAATGTTATTATTGATAAGGGGTTTTTTTTACATGCATGACCCTGAAAAGGGATAGACGGACAAGAAGATGACTGACTGACTGACCCTGACAACCTAGTCAGTTCATTTGTAGTTGGTACTGAGTATCTGTGAGCAGTTTCATTAAAAGCCTTTCTCTTATTTTGGATATCTAAACTTTATTTCTGCTGCTTGCTCACCGTTTGACATAACGTGTTTTCAAGAATATGTGACGTCCGCCAATGCCCAGTCAGTTCATTGATAGTTGGTTGTGAGTAACACGTTTGACTAAAAAACGAGTAAAACTGAACATTAAAAAGTGTCTAAGTTAACGTTCCAAACAGTGCTTGTACTAGTTCACTATGACAGCAGTCAAAGGGATAAGAGCATTAATCTTTACTGTGGATTGATGTGCCTAAATACAGGCATTATGGGATATGTAGTGTTAGTCTCACACATGCTGTCGTCTATATAACCAGCGAGCCGTTTGGTTACGCAGCATTCCTCCTCTTCATTAAGTCTCTTTTATTTTAAAGGATCTGCTAAACAGCTTATCCTCATTGATCTGTTGGGGTGTCACCTTCTTCCTGTCTGGTTCACCTCAGAAACACCATGTGCTCCTGGTTTGATTGGTCTGGCCTGACGCTGGAGAAGTGGGAAAGCACCGTTCTAAATTTACCACCTGCCCTCCAACCCTCATAGAGCCATGACACATGTGCTCCATAGGTAGAAAGGAGGTGGAGGGTCTATCTGTGCGTCCCGTTGGTTGTGATCCCCCAGAGCTCTGACAGAGGAACACGTGAAGACGTCCTGTTGAAGTCTTTCTGAGGTCGTACAGAGGTATGTTGATGGTGGTAGATCCACCATCGCTGCTGAGATGTTTCAGACTGGATGGTTGTTTCTCTAGCTAAGCCAGAACTCTCTCCTGCTCTCCAGATGCCTTTGATCTGCATGAACAGCGTTTTTCTGACACTTTTATGAAGCTTTCTGGAAATCTGTGGTGAGATTTGGCGTTTGGATAATATGAGACTGAGAATAAACGGACGGAGGCGACTACAGCTGTGAACTGTGCAGCACCTGCTGTCCCTCTGTCAGAACACACCGACAGAAATAGAGTGCTGCCTAACAGGGAAACACACACACACCAAATAGTTTTCACAAGTTCTTTCCACTTCACTCATACCATCAAAGTCAGAATCCACAACGACTTTGGAATGAGCAGGAGGGGAGCAGCAGGGGAGCAGCAGGGGAGCAGCAGGGGAGCAGCAGGGGAGCAGGTTCACCTGACGGTTTACCAACCTGTGGCCTGGTCACACAAACACGCACTCATAGAGAACAATCAGTTTAACAGGCATGTTTTTAGAGGATGTGAGTAAACCAGAGGACACATCCACACACTGGTTCTCATTTATCAAAACTGAGAAGAAACCGGTGTAAATTTAAGTTTTACACAAAAATACACAAGAGGTTGTGTGTCATTTAGGAAGAGTGTGATTTTCATTTTAAGGTATTTGTAAGGCGTGAGTTTGATAAATTTTATGGCTAAAAAAACCAAGGTAAATGATGATGAACATGCCTTCATATATTCAGATCCATGCTCAGTCACACCTTTATTTTATAAGATGAACTGATGGAAGCCTCCAATTCATCTGTTACAGATGGACACTAGTGTTGTACTAAAAGTGATTACTGATGTTTTAATGTTTTATTTCTCCTGCAATTCTGATGTTTCCTCACTAGATGGCGCAGTTTAGATAAATTGTCTTTGTTGAAAAAGACAACAACACTGCTTCCATTAAAATGTGTATGTCTCCGTGATGCGCACGTTGTCAAAATAAACAGTGTGTACAGATATGGAAAGCCATCGGGCCCAATACACACACGTAAACAAGCGTGTTAGATGTTAAACAATCAAAATGTTACATCAAGCGCTTAGATTTCAAACCTAGCGTCACCAAATGCACGTTTTTAACCGCTATCGTACTAGATTTCAGACCTAGCGCCGCTAGATTTGAAATTTAACGCTCTTGACATAACATTTAGCATACTTGTTTAAAATCTAATGCGCCATTTTATCGGTCTAATCTAGCCGTTACTAAAGCATGCCATCCATCTGATCCTGTTCCCGCCCCCTGGTCAAATGTTAGACCTCAATGTGGCCCACAAACCAAAAAGTTTGCCCACCACTGCTGTAAACGCGTGATGATTCGTCTGCTTTTCAAGCTACTTTATTTATACAATAAAAGATAGAAACATATAAAAACACCATCTGATCATCAGAACACATGATGAATAATTTGAAAATCTTCTTCACACTTTATCTATTCTTTTGTTTTGAATATACTTTGTTTTGTTGTATTCATCATTTTTTTGCTAATTTTAGTGAGTAAAAGCAGCCGCGGTGTGACCTACAGCTGCACAGCTCACAAGAGCGAACCTCCCTTTGATACGACACCAACCTCACCGGGCACATTTTCTTTGAGTTGGCCAGGAATAGACTTTTCTCACTTGAATGAACTATTTAAAAACATGTTCTGGTTAGGAGGAGGCATTGGCTCAGTGGTAGAATGTCCGCCCCTGGACCGCAGGAAGTTGGTTCGATTCCCACTGGGCCCATGTCTAAGCGTCCTTAGAGAAGACACCTAATTCCCCGTTTCTTCGACCACTGGCACCGTCCTGCCTGCTGTGGTACAATCCAGTCTATTATAAATTGTGGCGATGAGCATCTACGTCATAATTTACATGTTTGTCATCATTCCAAAATTTAATGTCTGTGTGTATTCATAAAACCTCTAGACCTGGAACAGTGAATGTCACACACCTTGTGTTCACGTCGTTTTGTTTGAACACCACTTATCCAGCCGCTAAGAGAAGATACAAACCAGCAACCTTGGTGTTTTAAAGTAGAACTCTATGCTGAAATTCGCCAGAAACTGTCTTGATGGAGGCAGCTGTATCCTCACGCGTGGTTAAACCAGGAAGATGCATGAGGTTTATATTTAGAGGAGCCTCTAAATTTAGATGAGCTCAATCCAGAGTTTATTGGTCAGTTAAAGGAGGAGATGATGTTCCTGATGCTGAGAACTTCTCTGTGGTGTCATGTCCGGACCAGCTCATTCAGCATGAGGACATACCTGAGAACTGATGGGAGGTTGTTTCATCACTTTCAGAAAGTAATTCCCTGTTTGGCTTAGCGGCTCTGAAAACAGATGGCACCCAAATGGGTCAAATCATCGTTGAGAGTTTGGACTTTGAAGAGACCTGCAGGGACTGATAAAATATCAAACAGACATTTCTACAATACATTTGATATTTAGTACTTTTTTTTAAAACCTCATTTACAAGATTTGTAAACTAAGTTGCATAAAAAAAATCAGCTCTATTAGTTTTAAAATTATTCAAATTTTAAAAATACCTACCAGAAGTGTAACGGTAGAAAACTGTCATGGTGCGATGCATTTATTGGTTTTTAGGTCCTGATTCGGTTACATTTTGTGAATGTAAAGAGCTGCTTGGTAATGCCAGAGGCAGTGGCTCAGTGGTAGAGCGTTTGCCCTCGGACGGGGAGTTAATCGGAAGTTCGCATCCCTTTGAGTTCACGTCTAGGGTCCTTGGAGAAGACACCTAACCCCCGTTTCTCCCGCCATTGGCGCCATTGTGGCAGCCTACTGCGGTGAAATGCAGCGCAGAAATTTCCCTGGTGAGGGATTAATAAAGTATACGTTATAATTATTTTTAATAAGTTAAGTAAAAATGTTAAGTAAAAATGATTTTTTCCAGAAATCCTTGTCAACAGTAAACAAAATCCACAGGAACACTGAAGGTGTGTTCACACTTCACACCAACGCGGTGTGAAGAGACGTTGGTCTCCCCAAACCACAGCTCCCATTTGTTTATTTATATTTATGGTCTGGATTAAAGGACTACTGGGGTCCGTTGTGGTCCTTTTAGTTGTTTAATTTAAAACAAATGATTGTCTTCAGTTGTACTTCTAATAATTTCCATTAGATGACACTTTACAAAAACTCTGATGATGTACCTTCACATCAAAATTAGACTTGACGAGTTGTTTTAAGAGTGGGAATTTTTTCAGCTGGAAAGAAATATTTTTCCTTTTTTTTTTTTAAAACACAACTTGAACAGACACAGTGGTTAGCACAGCCATCTCACAGCAAGAAAGTCTGAGTTAGGTTGATTGGCCGGTACCAAATCACCTCTTTGAGTGTGTGTGTGGACCCAAATGGAAAAGTGAGGTCACAGGGAGAAGAAATAAAGAAGGTGGAAGATTTAAAGTACTTAGGATCAACAGTCCAGAGCAATGGAGAGTGTGGAAAAGAGGTGAAGAAGCGTGTGCAGGCAGGCTGGACCGGGTGGAGAAAAGTATCAGGTGTGATGTGTGATAGAAGAGTTTCAGCTAGAATGAAAGGGAAAGTGTACAAAACTGTGGTGAGAGCGGCCATGCTGATTGGTCTAGAGACAGTGGCACTGAGGAAAAGACAGGAAGCAGAGATGAAGATGCTGAGGATCTCTCTGGGAGTGACCAGGATGGACAGGATCAGAGGAACAGCACATGTTAGAGGTTTTAAAGTCAGAGAGGTCAGACTGAGATGGTTTGGACATGTGGAAACCATGAGAGAGAGAGTTTATCTCTCTATTTAGGAAGAGAGAGCCTTAAAGTTAAAACTCGGAGCTGTAGGATGGATTGGTTCCAGAAAAGCTAATGAAGTGTAAAGCTGAGAACAGGAGCTGAGTAAGTGTTAATGAGCCGGAGGGAAGATTAACTTGACAAAATTTTATTTCCCTCTGACTTCTGGTGCTGAACTAGCCTAATCCTTCAGACGGTTTATTTCATTCCATGGAAAGTCTGACCTCGTAGTATTTGGGGTTCATTCGCTACATGATGGGTGGGTACTTTTTGGATTTTGATTGACTTTTCTGGTGTGCACCAGACGAGTGTTAATGAGCCTAGCTGAAAAATTAAACTTTACCCAAATTCCATCCTGTCAGCAGCAGGACAACCAAGTCTTTCCCTCCAGTAAAACTCTCTAAACTTTGTCTTTGTTCTGGGTTTAAATTCTTGGTTTTGGGAATCGTTGATGACACAGACAGTGTAGATAAAGTGGGTTGCTTAGCTACAAACAAACCCAGATGGAGGCTTCTGTTTGACACCCAGTATTTGCTGATGAGCCAGCCGTTTTCAGGGTGGTCTCATTTGTAAGATAATGCATGTGATCCCTGTTCTAGTGGCTGCAGAGAGGTTCAATTGAGTTGATTCATGAGGTGGCACTAAAGTACCAGCCCATGATTAACACATTTATGTACCAATGTAATTCTAATGTAATATGGATCGAATCCCACTGAGCTCATGTTTAGGTGTCCTTGGGGAAGACAGCTAACCCCCTGTTTCTCTCACCATTGGCATCAACCTGGCAGCCTGCTGCAGTGTAATGCAGCACACAAATTTCCCCTTATGGGAAGGAATATAATACGTTACAATAAAAAAATAATTGCTTGCCGTGTGTTTATGTTACTTTTTGCTCAAATGTGCAAAAATTAGTTGGTTTTTTTTTCTTTGTTGGGTAAAAAAAGAAGAAAAAGAAAGATAAACTAAAATTTGCATTGTTGAATCAATAATATGTTCAAACTGAAACTTATCTGTCCGGTAAGATTGATGACGTAACAGACGGGCTTAAAATACTGGGTTGAGGTCGTGATAACTGGTTCCAGGAAGTTTAACGGGACGGACTGTTAGTTGGGGACATTAAAACAAGGAGAAATGTAAACTGTAGCTTGGAGTTACACACCAGTAAAATCTTGTTACTGAACCCAGTATTCTGGTCCAATTTAATCTGATCCAGAAAGTTCCTGTATACCAGGGTTACCCAACCTTTTCTGTTCCAAGATCTACTTTACAAATATCAAACCTCCTGAGATCATCCTCCCATGTTACCATCACACCCCCAACAGATCGTTTCCAGCTTGCTGTAAACTACCCCACAACACAATTCTGTTATATACGCACACACTCACAGCGCTTTGCAAGAGGGAGGGGCCACAGCAGCAGTGCGGGCTGCTTATAGATTACAGGCTTAACAACGTGATTTCACGTCACAGACTCCGAAAATCTCCAGTAGTAGCAGAAAAGCCACTAGATTGACACTTTTTTGGGAAAAAAAAAAAAAAAGAGTCCCTAAATTTTAGCAACGCTAGCAGCTGACTTCAGGGCAGATGTCATTGTGAGGCTGATGATAGGCTGGCGCCAACTTTTTTTCTTTTCTTTTTTACTTTTTTTTCAATGCTATGCAATCTACCCATAAGGCCTTTGCAATTCACCAGTCGATCGCGATTGACATAATGGGCACCCCTGATGTAGACCTAGTTGAAAGAGATGTCTTCCATCTGAACGGACAGGCAGGACGTTTGGGAACTTTATGTTACTGTAGACCATCTAAAGATCACTACTTATTACAAACATCGGTTCATTGGTTCTGTTTGTCTGATTGATAGAGAACGTCTCGGCAGCACCTGGTTTAGTCACCATTAACATCATTCAACACCTCCCTCTACGGACTGGAATGAGATTTAATCTCTCAGTTTAATGTCTCATCCCTCCAGCTGCTTGTCATCTCTGTGATGACTCTGGGAAGGTGTCTGTGGCTCTCCTGGATGGAAATCATTTTTTCTGTGTTATTCATGGTGAGGCATGCATGGGATTATCTAACAGCTGTAAACTCTGTGTGTGTGTGTTTCCTTTGGGGTTGGTGTAGAGCAGACTGTCTTTACAGTTCAGGTGTGTGTCACATCATCACAGAAGATCAGATGGTCTCACTCCCCGACCTGTGTATCAATCATACTGCGGTCATAGGTTTGGAAAGTTCAGACACCTCACTGCTGTTATTCTAATGACAGCAACAGAAAACCAGGGCTGAGCGACTCTTCTGAAGCAAACTAAAGATAAAGATGTGGGTGTTTTTATACTTGCAGCAAATATATGGATATCAGAAGATTGTAAATAAAGAAAATTTGGAAAAAGAGTAGAAATAAATTCATAATTCATATGCATTGGGATTCTTTCAATGGCAAAATGTGTCAGGGTTTTAGGGATGTGGAAGGAGGACCCAATTGCAGGACATCAAACAAGGTTTATTAACACAATTCAGGTAAGTCTCTACAGCAAAGGGCACAGGATTAACTCAAGGTTTGGAAAGTCCATATAATAACAAAGTTCAAACATGGTCAGGAAACCAGGGTGACCTGGCTGGAAGGGATGGTATGACCTGACAGGGAAGTCTGGGGGGATTCCCCTTAAATACATGGCAGGGTGCACAGATGTGTGGAATCAGGAATCATCCTCAGGTGACCCTAATCAGTTTGATTAGGAACATCCGGGCTGCCCTCTGGCAGTAGGTGAGGGATCTTGACAAAATGTACCACGATCTGTTAATAAAGGCTAACCTTACACCAACATTATTATAGATCTTATCTCTACTTTACACCACTTCAATTCATTCAAATAGGAACAGGATAGAGAAGGAATTCAAATAAAATGAGGTTAACCCAAACTAGAAGTCAGA
The DNA here is from genome assembly GCA_902685375.1 of Neostethus bicornis. Classification (NCBI taxonomy): domain Eukaryota; kingdom Metazoa; phylum Chordata; class Actinopteri; order Atheriniformes; family Phallostethidae; genus Neostethus; species Neostethus bicornis. The sequence goes on along the minus strand of LR738553.1, from coordinate 4,529,261 downwards.
GACCTCTTACACCAAACCAGGCCAGTGTTTTAGAAAACCCATCAAGATCATCCCTTTTGGTTTCTCTGGATTGTTTTGTATCCTAAGGTTTTTGGATTCCTGAAATCAACATTTTTGTGAAAGTCACTCTGTTGAACTCAATGGAAAAACTCCTCAAGTCTTTTCCACAGTATTCAATAGATCAATATTTCCATCAATCTGGGAAAGAAAATTATCTCTGCTGCTGGAAAGCAGGATGAAAACATTCCATTTGTCCCAGTTTAAAGAGACATGTGTCTGATTCAGAGTCCATACTGTACTGTGCAGATAAAGACACCATGAGGAAGGATTCTGTAGCTGCTAAAATGACATTACAAAGCAGCAAACAGGAAGTGAGAAGGATCCTCCAGAGAAACAGAAAAATCTCATTTGCAGAATCATTTGAAAGTCAGTGTAGATGAAATACTTATAGATTATTATCCCAAATTTTAAAGAAGTGTGTTTAAAGACAAAAGAACACTAGAGTGGTACGTTTTTGACAGTTTTTTTGTTGTTTGGCAGACAGCAGATCCCCCCACCCCCCTCCCTACAGCTGAAGCCCAGATTCATACTGGACATCAGGAACACGTCACTGCAGCTCTTTAAGGCTCTGTGAAGTCACTTAAGACTTGTTATCTGAGTTATTCTGGGCACGTCATGCGGAGGTGTTTGTCTTTTTTGTTGTGCTGGTTGATAATTTTCTAAGAAAAGATTTCTGTGAGTGTGAGTGTAGACTGTAAAGTCAAAGCAGTTGTTACAAGAAGTCCATAAAGAAGTGAAACAACTCTTTGAACATTGGTCAACATTAAGCTGTGGATTCCCTGCTGATACCTGCTGCCTTATTTATAAAGCTTGTTCATGCTCAGATATGTGTGTGCCTGCTTCCACACAAATTGAGCCTCCTATGTAGGTGACACATAGCGTGACCTTTCATAAAATTTAATGCATGCAAATGGTAAGTCATGGGGAAAAGACGACACCTTGTGGACAGAAGCTGAAGTGAACTGAGGACAGTGAAATGAAGCATTTGGAGCAGGAAGGAAACAACTAGAAAACACACATAAATGCCTGTCAGTGTAGGACTAATCACAAGAAAATTGGAGCACATCATGGAAAAGGTTGTTAAGACATGTGCACATTAATCACCATGTTTGAACTCATTTTGAAACGGTTCACTGTTATTGCATTTGATTCTACACAATGGGCTAATTTTAGTGGTAAGCCAAAAACTCCACTCTTTCGTAACAACACTGCTATGAATCACATCTGCTCTGTCTCGTTGGGGTGCACGAGTTAATGGTAGAAGAATAGCTTGGGAGGTTATTATTTTTGTGGATGAGAAGGGGGCCCATCCCAGATAGTTTGTTCTCTTGGTGTCTGCAGAGACCATGTGCTTGTATGCATTGGACCTTTTAAGGTTTCCTCAGAGACTCCATAAATCTGGATTTTATCTCTTGTGAGAACTTTGAAAGCGCCTCGATTGGAACGCGAGAAATAGCGTTTTTCCCTTTTTCACTCTCCTGGAAGATTTTCCATCTGTACGGGGTGGAGGTAGCTTTTGGGGCCGCCCGGCAGGGATGCTGTAGCTCATCAGGGGGTCCTCCTCTGTGCAAACACAAACTGTTTGGAAGGGTTTATCCAAACATTATCAAGTGACTGGTTTGGCTTAGCTAGTTCAGTTTAAAACTCGTGACAGTCTGAAGGGATGATGGGTGTAGCAGTGCAGCGATTTGACCTCTTTTCTTGTACCTAAAAAGACTAGAAAACCTGCTTACCAACCAATCCTTCAGAAACAAGGAGAATCTGTTGGTTTGTTGCAGGATTACAGCAGTTTGTAATGTTTTTCTCCATGAGGGAATCTGACTGGTGCATGTTTTTGAAGCTTTGAAGGGCTGTAGGATCCATTTATCTTCAGGTCATCTAATAACGAGTGTATGCTTGCTGGACTCCATCTGTTTCATCTTTAGGGTACTTCCATTCATGCTGCTGTCATTCTTTACACTGTTTTATGTCACTTACGTCCCCCACCCCGCTGTTATACTTTATTCTTCTCACTGTTTTCACCAAGTTATTAGAACCAACCCTCAGAGGTTTCATTTATGTTTACATAAGTTTAAAGAAGCGATGTGATTGGCTGGCCACATAGTTCAGAAGATGAGATGAAAATTCCAGAAGTTTTCTCTTCAGTTGAAAATGCAGATTTATTTGAACCGCCGTAGTTTAGATCTGAATGTCTTCAGCAGGTTTTCTGAGTGTGTCTGAAATGTTTGCTGGATTTATTTCTCGCCGCCCTGTGTGTGTGTGATCAACACACATCTGTTTCACATGGACATAAACAACTGGCACTACTTCTTTCATCTCTGGGGTTTGTCTTTATGCCATTTAACTCCGAGGCTTTGTCTCTGGATCCTCAGACACACGAGCGGCGTTACGTCATGCTGGTTTTGTCGGGTCTTGCCCTTTTTCTGGCAGGCTTCTGGATGATAATGAGAGGGTCTGAAAGTGTCTGTGGCTCATAGACTGATGTCATCCTGAAGGAGATGAGTCAGAGAAACAAACATTACGCATTAGAGAGGAGGAGAGCTGGTCGCTGAGAACAGTTCACACTCATCTTCACAAATATTTAATGTGATTAAGATGAATAAAAAGTGATTTAAATCCAAGTCTACATTATTATGAAAGCACTTTTTGGGAAACCAGAAGATGAACAACTGAAAGAAAAAGACCAAATCTGGAAGATTAAGAAGTCAAGAAGACCTACAAGAGGAAGAAAGAGTCGGGCTAAAAATGAGAGGTTTTGTATCTTCTGTTGAACTTAAAGACTTACCTTCACTCATGATCTTCTAGCCTATAGCTGTAATCGAGCCTGAAAAGTTCGGCCCAAAAGAGCCCGAACTTGACAAATTTTGACCTGATCCCAGGCCGAGCCCGACAAGAATCTTTTTCATTGACAGCTCGAACCTGTTTAAACCCAACGTTATTCAAATGTGTGCATGGCACACACACAGAGCTTTTGCCAAGAATGAGTCATTTTTACATGATTTAACCAATTTATTGACACCTTATTGAACACATCGATCTAAAAAATACAATTAGTGTGTTTTTTGTAAGCGCATCACATGACCATTCGCATCCGAGCCCGACCCGGCGCAAGTAAAAATGTCAGAAATTGAGCCCGACCCGTCGTACCCGACAATAGGGTCGCGCTCAGGCTAAGAATTACAGCTTTATTCTAGCCATGCTGGCGCCCCCTAGAGTCTCTGCTGAATATTTGACTATGACTCGTGGATTGAGTGTCACATGTATTAACTTATAGGTGAGAGCTTCCTGTAAATGTCCAGCTAATCAGCGAGCAAAAATAACAGCTAACGAGATGGTGACGTAAACTGTCGGAAACCTGGTAGGAAGAGACTTGTACCTCTGATGAGGAGTCAGAAACCAAAGACTTGAACTCAGGTTCTAGTCTAGTTGTGGTCTATCGAACCATGAAACATATAAATACTTTTGGCCTGCTTACAGATTACATTTAGAATCATATTTCTGGCAAAATTTGGAATTTTAAACATAAAAAATGTCTGTTTTTGGCAGAAATTCAAAATCAAATGACTTGGACAAAAAAAACAAACTGATTGTGACATTCTTAATTCTAATGGATTCTACTAGTTGATGACTGGTCAGTCAGAAACACTGATCAAACAATGTAGCAGCTGTTTGATTGATGAATCTTAGTCAATCAATGAGCAGTCAGACCGTGTCAGATGGATTGGCTCCAGTAAAGGGGTGCAGAGGCGGGTTCTTTAAAAAAAGAAGCTCGCTCCTGGTTGTCAAGGCGGTCACCATATGAACACAGTTTAGACCAAAGCCTGCATACTTTCCTTCCAATAAGAATTCATTTTAAACAGATAACTGTATTGTGTTTGTTTGTAACTGAACGTTAAGTGTGATGTCACACTCACTAGGTCCACCCCTTCAACGAGACCGATCCGGTCTAGGGTCTTTGTTGCACCATGTGAAGGTGCAGGGCTCTTCCTGCTGAGGTGGGAACTTTGCATTCCTGTCCATGCAGCGTCTCTGCTTCGCCTCAGCTGCTGACAGATAAGGTCCAGCTCTGTTTTTCCCAGCAGTGCTGGACCCCTGCCAGCTCCGTCCTCTCAGGACGTTAACCGTCTCCTTCACGTTGATCTGTAGCTTCATAGTCACTGCACCATAAATCTCTTTTTTCTCTCCACCTCTGCTTCTTAGACCCAAACTGTGATGATGTAATAACTCTCCAGCAGGTCCCGTTTTTCCCTCCGATCCCCCTCCTCATTCCCATCTGTGTGGTGCTTCTTTCATTCTGTTTCTATAAAGAGATGACTGGTATTTCTCATCTGACTGAGAGGCTTTTTTTTTTTTACTTGATCCTCTGTTTCTTTTCCGTTCTTTCCACTCTAGACCTAGTTTGCTCTGTCGCTCTGCACCCGTTCCTCTGGCACCCCAGAGGTATGTGTGAGCCAGTTCTCTTGTGGGACGCTCCTCACACACGCAGCCTGCTGATTTCTCCTCCTCTCATGCTTCTCTGCTGAAGAGACGCAGCCTAATTTTTCTGCTTTGGCTAATGAGCTTACCCCGTAGCGAGCAGCTGTCAGCCCTGCAGGTCGCTTGCTCGTTTCTCCGTCCTCTACCGGACTCTGGATAACTAAGAAAATATTTTACCAGCTGCATCACTCCAGAGGAGCGGCGGACTTAGTCTTTCTCTCTTTTACATCCTTTTTTATTTTGGTCTCACCTTTTTGCTTGACTTTGTTTTTTTAACCAAAATGTATCAGAACCCGTGGATCTCTAATTATCTGAGCCATGTCAAGTTCTACAGCCAAGGTAAGAGCAGGAAGTTTTTAAGAAGCAGCTGAGATTTTAAGCTGTTTCTGCTGGATGGGGGTGTGAACGTGCAGAGCTTTTTTTGGGCTCGGTGTCCTCATACTGCAGCCTGCAAGGACAGAACACCAGGGAAAAGACTGGAAACTGTTTCACAGATGATGAGTTTATGTCATTAGTTCTCCACAAACTGACAGAGACACATTAACATCTGATGTTTAAGAAAATCCTCCATTTACTTTTAAATGAACTCAAACTTTTTTATATTTCACTCTGAATTCAATCAGAATGTAATAGTTTTTTTTTAAAAAAACTTCCATATGTGCATCAGTGCACACGTGTGGTGCATAAGTCTGCATGTGTTGTCAAAAAGCATGCTGAGCTGCACATCGAACACATGGAAGCACTTCTACGCATTAAAGTACGTAGCGAGCTGACGGAGTGAAAAATCATCCTAAAAATGATTACATTAGCATAAAAAGGGCTTTAAAAATGTCTTTGAAAGCAGAAAGACTCCAGAATAAAAGTCTTACTGTGTCGAATTATAAACTTATGAACATTTGAAACTTTATGTTTAATGATTTAGGAAAAAAAATATTCTAAATTTGAGAGAAGCCAGATGGGGTGGTTCGGGCATCTGGTCAGGGTTCCTCCTGAGTGCCTTGCTGGTGAGGCTATGTCTCACAGCTGGTTGGGGAATGACTTGGGATCCTTCTGGGTGAGCTGCAGGAGGCAGCTGGAGTGAGAGATGCCTGGGTTTCCCGTCTGAGGCTGTTGTCCCCACGACCCAGCCCCTGATAAGCGGGAGACAACAAAACGGAAAACCATTCCTGATTTTATTTCAGAAAAGCCTCAATTTGCTGATGAATTAACTTCAAGTTGCGAATGTTTGAACTTAAATCCTAAAAGAAGTTTGGAACTGCCAGACAGGAAGCCCAGAGGAAGACCAAAGAAATGGTTTATAGATGTAGTGAACAACAACTTGAAGGTTGTCTGTGTGAGAGAAGAGGATACAGGAGAAAGGGTTAGATGAAGAAATCTGACTTGTTTTGGCACTGCTTAAAATTCCCACGGGCATTCAAAAATCAGTAATTACCTGAAATTTACCAGCTTTGTTTTGGATCGAACATCCCGTCTCAGACAATCACAAAGCCTCCATTCCTAAGATAACAATCTTATTGATTTAACTCGAACACTAAAAAACTCCAAACTTTCCTTAAATAAATCTATTTTGCACCAAAATGCTTAGTTTGACACTTTCATGACGACGGTCTGAGTTGTTCTTTATGTTCAGTGAGACACCTCTTACTCATTCAGATTTCATCATCATTTCATCATCACATCCTCTTGGGTTCATGTCTTCCTTCACTGTATCCATGAACCTCCTCTTTGGTCTTCCTCTAGTCCTCTTTCCTGGTGGTTCCAAACCCAGCATCCTTCTTCTGATGTACTCTCTCTCTCTCCTCTGTACATGTCCAAACCATCTCAGTCTGGCGTCTCAGACTTTATCTCCAAATAAAGATACAAACTATATACAAATTATATCCAAATAAAGATACAAAGATTCCCAATGGATTCAAATCACAGACGTGGGGATAAACGTGCACACCTCGCTGACGGTAACCTAGGGCTTGAACTCTGGAGTGAAACCAGTCCTGGGATTACATCAACATGTGTGCAAACCAAGTGACCAACCAGCTATAGATAAACTTATTGTGTTTTTGGAACCAAGGGTCACAAATGCTCGTGTATTTTCCAAAACTAACGAAAGGATTTTAAGAAACTGCCCACAGTTACTCAGTACCAACTACAGATTAACTAATTAAGATGTAGGTCAAGATCATAAATTTATTGCAGACAGAGGCATACTTTTTCATCCTTGGCGCCAACTTCTTCTTGTCAGGTTTTGCTTCCCAGTGGGAGGGTTTACTGGTGCTATGGGGATGCGTTGAGGAACTTAGAGGCTTTAAGCCTGCTCCGCTTCCTCTTTGGGCGGAGTTCAACTCATAATTGGCTTATTTGCTTCATTAAATCTCTGGCTTGTTGCCAAGGTGATACCTGTTTAAATTTGTGACCTCTGAGGCCACAGTGAGTTGGTTTGGATCCATGTAGACTTGTTCCTGCTCAGGCTGGTTGTAATCTGAGGAATTAAAGCTAATCTGATTTTGGACACATGCTTGGTCTCTCCTGTCTGTCCGGTGTCCTCACCGGAGGGCTCTGAGAGTCAAACATGACAGGATTATGGATATGTTCAGATCCATCGTACGTGTGAGGTCACTGGGACTCTGTCCTCTGATTTTATCTGATGATAATAATATTCTCTATCATTTTATTGATCAGGTAGAACATCCTATCGGTTCAGCTGCCATTAAAAAACAGTCCCTCTATGGGTGAGCGAGGACTCTACCAAATATCTGGCCTCATGACATCTGGAGTTAAGCTGATCCAATCTGTGCTCCTGTCCTGACTCCTAGGCCTTCATCTCTGTTGAACTTCCTGTATCTCTTTCTGACTCTGTGTCTGGATGAAACCCGTCTGCCTCGTCCTACAAACTTGTATGTTGTGATTGTCTACCAGTTCTAGGCACGTTCTACCCGTCCGTCTTGAGAGAGGAGCTCCCCTCCAACTATCTCTCCGTTTTGTTTATGTTTTGGTTTTTGTATGATATTTTCTCCCTCATTAAGGAGGCTCTAAAGGTGTAAAGGTCTTGACTGGTCTTGTTTTGTTAATCCACATGCTCATCAAGTGTTTTTGATTGGCTTTGAAACGCTTTGAAACAGTACTGGTTTCAAAAAGGGGGGAGACGGTGGCTCAGTGGTTAGACCGTTTGCCTGCGGACCGGAAGTCAACCGGGTATTCGTGAGCACTGAGTGCACGTCTAGGGTCCTTGGAGAAGACACCTAACCCCCCCGTTTCTCCCACCATTGGCACTGTCGTGGCAGCCTGCTGCGGTGTAGGAGTGCAGCACACAAATTTCCCTGGTGAATTCAATTCAATTCAATTCAATTCAATTCAATTTTATTTGTATAGCCCAAAATCACAGAATGTCCGTCTCAATGGGCTTCACAAGAAAAAGAGGAATGTATTAACACAAATACACAACAAGAAAAATAACTAACAAATGCTAACTAAACAAGACTAGCACATTAATGCACTTAGACTCTCCTTCTCGGTGAGGAAAAACTCCTAAAAAACCCATCAGTGGGGAAAAAATAAGAAACCTCATGGGGATCCACGTGAAAGAGAGATCCCTCCCCCGGGACGAGCAAACAATGTGTCAAAGATTATTGTTTAAATATTAGCTTATTCTAATCTACAGCTAAATATCTAAAGAAGTCAATAAATGTTCTTCATCCTGATGGAAACACGGGGGGCTCTTCAGCCCGGAGATGTCAAGTACGGGGATGAGTAGATGTTCTTCATCCTGATGGAAACACTGGGGGACTCCTCAGCCCGGAGATGTCCAGTACGGGGATGAGTAGATGTTCTTCATCCTGATGGAAACACGGGGGACTCCTCAGCCCGGAGATGTCCAGTACGGGGATGAGTAGATGTTCTTCATCCTGATGGAGACACGGGAGACTCCTCAGCCCAGCGATGCCCACGGCAGAGATGAGTAGATGGATTTCGTCCTGATGGAGCGGGGATGAAGAAGCGCGGAGGTCTCCTCGGTGTGGCCATGCCCAGGACAGGAACGCAGAGTCCTGGATGGGGCTCTCTCCCAGAGAGGAGGGAGAGAGGTGGACAACATGTGAATTGTATTGTACCAACTAGCAGTGTAATTCTAAATAATCAGACAAATTAGAACAATGAATGAGATAGCAAGCCAGGGGTTTAGGGTAGAGGGTTAGAGTAGGGGGTAGGGGGAAAGAGCCAAGACAGTCTGGCAGAGAATAGTAGATAGAATTAGAGGACAGAACCCCAATGTACCATACTTTCCCCAGCTTTTACTATCTAGCAGCCAACTATTAATTATATCAGCTAAATGAAACTGTTTCTATCTGGCCTGTTGATAAGCTTGTTCAAACAGGAATGCTTTAAGCCTCCCTTTAAATGTAAGAACACTGTCTGCCTCTCTCACTTGAGCTGGGAGCTTATTCCATAAAACTGGAGCTTGGTAGCTAAAGGCTCTACCTCCAACTGTACTTTTTGAAATCCTAGGAACCACCAACAGCCCTGCATTTTGTGAGCGGAGTGTTCTGCTTGGTTGATAAGGTACTATAAGTTCACTAATGTAAGATGGAGCCATGCCGTTTAGGGCCTTGTAGGTTAGTAAGATGATTTTAAACTTGATCCTAAACTCAATAGGAAGCCAATGGAGAGACGCTAGCACGGGAGTAATATGATCTCTTCTATGAGTTCCTGCTAATAGTCGTGCTGCTGCATTTTGAACCAGCTGAAGACTTTTTAGGGAAGACTTAGGGCATGCTACGAGCAAAGCGTTACAATAATCCAATCTCGATGTAACAAATGCATGGATGAGTTTTTCAGCATCACTTTTACATAAGATATTTCGGATTCTAGAAATGTTGCGAAGGTGAAAGAATGCAGTTTTACAAGTCTGTGCTATGTGAGCTTTAAATGATAAATCTGGATCAAATAAAACTCCTAGGTTTCTAACGGTGAGGTCAGAGGCCACAGTTACTTCGTCGAAGAAGACTGCTTGGTCAGTAAAAACATCTCTCAGATTTTTAGGACCTACTACAATAACTTCAGTCTTATCTGAGTTTAAAAGGAGATAATTGATTGTCATCCAAGTCTTTATGTCCCTGATACAGGTATTAAGTTTTTCTATATGGTCATTCTGGTCAGGTTTGACTGATAAGTACAATTGTGTATCATCTGCGTAACAGTGAAAATTAATACTGTGTTTTCTGATTATGTTTCCCAGAGGCAGCATGTAGAGCATGAACAGAATAGGTCCAAGAACTGAGCCCTGAGGCACACCAAAACTAACTTTGGTAGAAGTAGAGGACTGATCATTTACATGAACAAACTGGTATCTATCAGATAAATAAGATTTAAACCATTGAAGAGCTGCTCCTCTGATCCCTAAGTCATATTCTAATCTTTGAAGTAAAATGCTGTGGTCAATTGTGTCAAAGGCTGCACTAAGGTCCAAGAGAACTACGATTGAAACCAGTCCCTTTTCTTTGGCTAATAAAAGGTCATTTGTCACTCTAACTAGCGCAGTTTCTGTGCTGTGGTGTGATCTAAAACCTGATTGAAATTCTTCAAAAAGACTATTTTCCTGCAGGTGACGGTTCAGCTGCTTAACTACAACTCTTTCTAGAATTTTAGACATAAAAGGTAAATTTGATATTGGTCTATAGTTGGCCAGAATGCTGGGATCTAAATTGGTCTTTTTTAGAAGCGGTTTAATAACTGCATGCTTAAATAACTGTGGAACATATCCTGTTTCTAGGGAGGAATTTATTATAGTTAAAATAGGTTTGTTAATTACAGGTAGCGTTTCTTTGAAAAGCTTGGTTGGAATTGGATCTAAAAGACAGGTTGATGTTTTGGAGCATGTAATAACATCTGTTAGCTCAGTTTGGTCTATAGCAGTGAAACAATCTAATGTTACAGAAGTTTTTAGAGAAGCTTTCATTTCTGCAGCTTCAGCCTGCTCTGGACTAATTGTAGGAATAAGTTCATTCAGTTTATGCCTTATATTTGAGATTTTATCATTAAAAAATGTAAGAAAATCTTCACAGCTTAGAGTAACTGGGATAGAAGGCTCTATTGTGTTGTGACTGCTGGTCAGCCTAGCTATAGTGCTAAAAAGAAATCTAGGATTATTTTCATTCTCCGCTATTAAAGTTGAATAGTACTGGTTTCTAGCCTTACGCAAAGATTTTTTATAATCTAGGAGGCTACGTTTCCAGGCGTTCCGAGATTGCTCTGATCCAGAACGCCGCCATTCTTTTTCTAGCTTACGGGTTTCTTGTTTAAGAGAGCGTGTATCACAGTTAAACCAAGGTGGCACCAAGGTGGTGAAGGATGAAGAGAGTAAAAAAAAAAAAAAATCAAAGACATTGAATAACCTGCTTCTTCCGTCCAAAGACCGACCCTCAGAAGGTTTAACGTTTCCAGACCTCTGCAGCTGTGTGTCTTATTTCTTATCAATTTCTTTACCAGGAATGAATAAGTTACATAAGTAAATATGCTGCTGTTACGACACACACACAGTTTGTAGCAAGAGCTGATTTCCAACTTCGTCACTGGTTGAGTTTTTCCTGGAAAATAAATTTGAAATCAGACTGAAAAAACAGAGAGCAGATAACAAAAAGCAATCAGTCAAAAAATGAGTAGTAATCAGAAATGGGTCCAGGTTGGGTGTGATTTAAGCCCCGCCTTGAGTTTAGAAATCAACTATTTAAACTTAGAAATCTTCTTAATCTAGGAAGTTCCACAACTTATACCCTGATTGTCCAAAAGATGTCCTTTACTGTGAGATGGTAAATTTATGGTTTCAAACACTCCTGTTCTTTAAAAAACACAGGCTGCTTCACACAAATGTAAATTCTTCTGTTCCTGTTTCGGCCATTTTTTTCCTCCAAGTCTGAGGAGACCTGGCTCTGCTTCGTTCAATCTGCGCCAACTTAATCTCGTTAAAATAAACCAACCAAATGCACATTGTAGGTATGCATCCAAGACCGAATTTTGTGTTCATAAGCAGTCCACTCTTTCCCCCTGCCCCCCGAAAACTGAAGCATTGCGGAACAACACTCTTCATGTCCCCGATGCCAACGTGTGAAACACTATGCCTGCTTCTGGTCTCACTTACAAACTTTATCATAATAAATGGTTGTGAAAACTAGGTGGACGCAAATTTGTAGAAATAATCAGTTCATTTATACTTGGTACTGAGTAATTGTAGGTGGTTTGATTGAATTATAGGTCTCTATTCCAAAAGTAACCCTTACACTGTGTTGCATCGACCACCTCAAAATAGAGAAGCAAAGTTTAAGAAGAATAAGTCGGTGCCAAGACGTTGAATAATATGCCTCTGCCTGTCCAGGAAATTTGTGACCTCATCCTGAAAGCAAGCCAGTTAATCTACAGCTGGTACTGAGTAACTGTGGGTAATTCAACTAAAATCTCTTCAATGGTTTGGGTGAACATACGTTCACAAAAGTGCTATGGATGGATGGGCAGCTCGAGTGCTTGATGCCTCCTCCACATGATTAGCCTTCTCTCTTCTCAGACTTCAAGCAGAACAGAGTGAATCATCGTACCTGTCGAGGCATACCTCATGCCTCCCTTATTGGGGGGCTTTTACATCTGTACTGAGTACTTAAAAACTGTTCCTCAGCAAATATTTTGGGTAATACCTATTAATTTTACTGGAGAAAAGCAGTTTCCCAGAAAGGCACGGGATTGGAGCAAATGTTCAATGACGTGTTGGTTTGGTGTTTTTAGGGTGCATTTCCAACCTCAGAAAGTGGAGACTGATAATGAAGGGGTGACCTTTACACAAACTGAGTTCACTCGTTGGATTTGATTAATTGTGGCAGGTTATTGTTTTCCTCCTCATTTATTAAAAAGTCATGGCAGTGACCCTGGATCAGAGCCAGTTCTTGATTTACCCAGTCCCAGATCTGTTGGTTAGACTGGAATTAATGAGTGAACAGTAAGAGATGAATAAACTTAGCACCCTTCTGCTCTCCCGTAGGACTTGGTGGTGAGACGCCAGCAAAACTCAACCGACCCCGGCTGCTGCAGAAGAGAGCGCTCAGGTAAGAACATTCTGAATCCTTAAAGACCATCTCCATCCATCTGGATGAAGCTCAACTGCTGGTTTACAACAGTTTTGTCCAGCTTTGTAAATCTGAAATGGGAGTATAAGAGGAACTGCCTAAGCAGGAAGTTCAAAACTTCTCCTGCTCTGCCTCATTTGGAGATCAAAGCAGACTGGAGTCGTAGTTCTTCTGTTCTGGTCTTCAAGGACTGAAGTCCCAAAAATTATCATGTCATCTACTGGGGACTCATTGATGAAATGTGTGTAAATCTTAATCTAAGACTTACTCAAATTTGGAATTGATTAAAAAAAAAAAAAAAATCAGCAGCTTTCTTTCACGTCTTATGCTTTACAGATCACACCTTTGACAGATCACAGGATTCACTTGATCTCGGTACTACCCCAACCACACCTCTAGAACTCCATATTTAAATTATGTAACTGGTGGTGGTTTTTTTTTTTTTTTTTTAAATTTTTACTCACTCTATCGATCCCTTACCTGGGAAATTTGTGTGCTGCACTCCTACACCGCAGCAGGCTGCCTTAATGTCGCCAATGGTGGGAGAAATGGGGCTTAGGTGTCTTCTCCACTGTCTCCCCCGTTGTATATGCAATGATATTTACACATTTAGAACTCTCACTGAAAGGAGATCAGGAGACATGCCTAGAACCTGCTGGAGGTTCTCACACCTGGCCAGGGAACACCTTGGAAACCTCTGAGATGAGCTGGAAGATGTGGCTAAATGGAGTAAAGTCTGACGCATAGAGAAGGAGAACGTGTGAACTCCACACAGAAAGACCTCGAACCCTGGACCTTCTTGCTGTGAGCCCCTGTGGTAACCATTGTGCCAAGTTGTCCCAGTTAAAAGGTGAATAAATTGGCTTCATTTAAATGGAGCCAAATATTACGGGTGACGTCACACTCTCTAGGTCCAACCTTTCCACAGTCAATGATTTGTACATATTGATAAGATCAGGTTCAAAATGATCATCCATCAGTGTGTGATCTTTCAGACAATCGATGGATGGGTGATGTTAAGAAAGCAGAAAATTCTGCTTGTCTCTGAGTGACCTGCTGGCTGATCTCAGGAATCTGTTCAATGTGTTTGAGGTTCAGGGATTCCTGCCAAACTCATGGGTGTGGCTTGGATATAGTTTTCATGCCTGGATAAAAAAAAATCTAATCATATTCACACACATTGTTTTCAATCACAACAGTCCCGTTTTCTCCAGGACTATTTCATCACATCATCCAGCTCTTTTGCAACAAATCCATGAATGATCGTAAAAAAGTTACCTAACCCTCTAAGAAGCAGCTCTGCATCAAGTTTAATGATCTGATTAAACCCGATTTGTCTTCATATACAAACTGCAACACTTTGTTTTCCTCCTCAGCTTCCAGAAAGAATTCTCCTTCGATGATAAAGACGATCCAGATAAAATCACCAGAGATCTAGATGTTAGTCTCTCAGCCAATCTCCCCAAAGGTCAGTAACGTAAAGCTTTGATCAACATGGTGCCAAAAGTTTTACAGTGAGTTTTAAAAGTGTAAATTTATGTTTAGATCAGTTTAAATCCAGCTGATCTTCTGTCTAAAGATTCAGACCGCCTCCATGAATAAAGCTTTGTTAAGACAGAAGCTTCTATAATTCCATTCTTTATTTTCTGATGTTGCTAAAACACTTTTATTTGACTCATTTTTTGGGGTAAAAAGGGCCAATTTGAGTTCTCAAGTTACACCCTGTGTTCCATCAATTCCATTGCTTGTTGAATCCATTATTTGATCACCTGAATAAACATGTTCAGGTGATCCCCTAGACATGGAGATCAAACACTAGGAGACCACAGTGAGTGTTCCTTCTAATAGTAAAAACAGGAAACTCAATCTACAACTCACACACACTTGCCAACCCTAACAAAAAAAGATGGACGAACCTGACAGGTATATATGTGTGTTTTCTAATTGTTTCCTCGCTGCTTCAAATGCTTCATTTCACTATCCTCAGTTCACTTCCGATTCTGTCCACAAGTGTCGTGTTTTCCCCCTGTTTTACAGACAGACTGAGTTTCATAACCGCCCACTCCACCCTTTTCATAGATTTCTCAATTTTTTACTAAAATTCTCTAATGTCTTATTTTATTTTTCTTCCCTCAGTGTCTGAATTAAGGAAACGCTTTGAAGGCATTACCACAAGTTTAAGCGACTGTGAGATGAACAGGTGAGACCATTAAACCCCTTCCCAGTGATCCTGTTTCTAAGTAGACCTGTCCTTTCAGAAAGGAGCGAACTGCTCGACGTTTGGAGAGCATCGATGGCGAGGTGCACCCCAACTTAATTCCCAGCCTGGTAGCTAATCGGCTTCTGGAGGAGGACACGCCGCGGTACACCCGGGCCTCAGACTCCTGTTCTGGTGAGACGAATGCAGAACGATAAAAAGTTAGCTTTGTTTTCTAACCCTGTCTGGCATCATGACATGCAGAATGATGATTTGTCTACGTTGTACTGAGCAGATTTGCTCAACCAGGTCTGGCCTCAGTCATTTTTTGTTGGTTTTATGCTAGACCTGACTGGTAGACTTGACTGGTAATACAGAGGAGACAGAAATGGAAAGGGGTGAAAAACAGGAGGGATGACATAAAGAGAAAAAAGGAAGATAAAGTGAAGTTACATGGGTGACCGAAAACTCTGTAAAACACAATTCAATGTTTTCAAAGCTGTAATATAGATTGGGAGCATGGAACATAGCGGACAGTAAACGATATGACACTGTGTGCAGGTATGAGTGTAAAGAGGAAAATGTTTTTGGTATTTTACAATCTTACCGGTATGTTCTTCTCAGTGACTGTCCAGCGATACAACATGGAGGGGTTTGACAATCCCGACATCCCGCTGAAGTCTCCTGACCAGTCCAGAACTCGCCGAAGACCTGAGCCTCAGATGGAACCACTCCACAGACCTCCTGCTTCTACTGGAACCATGGAGCTGGAGTCCAAAGCTGAACGTATCGCGCGCTACAAGGCGGAACGTCGTAGGCAGCTTGCTGAGCGCTACGGTATTTCCCTGGACCAGGAGCTGGATGTGGACCAGTCCTCCCGTTATACCCGCGTCCGCAAGGAGTCGGAGACTAGAGTAGAACCTAGGGCAGTAGAGGAGAGGGAGGTCACCATGAACGCCTACAACAGATCATTACCTGGAGGCCCGGTGCTGCTGCAGAACCAACCGGACATGGGCTACGGTGTCAGGCAAGTGAGGCCAGACGCCCTATCAGAAAGAGAGAGGCTCCTGAACCTGGAGAACCAACGCAGGGCTCCACCACCCGAGCCTCAATCCTCCTCATACATGGATGTCACTTCATCAAACTCCTCTCATGACATCACATCTGCCAGGTCTTACTCCACCAACCTGAGCAGACACTCCTCTGTATCCTCCACCAAGCAGGGGGCGTCTCCGGGGGATCTGTTCATTGAGCAGCAGGCACACAGTATCCTCAGCCGGCAGGGGTAAGTCCTTCCATCTGTTTCCATCAAACTAGTAGGAATAAGTACTTTAATAAACCAGAACTAAGTCAATGCCAAAGTGTCTAACAAGGTGCCTGCTTCGGCTGAACATCACAAACCGTTTTAACGGTGAATGGTTGATGTCTATGTGAGAACTAGTTTGAAGCGGTCATATGTGCAAGATTTTTCCATTTTTTGCTGTCATGTTACCAACATTTATCATAAGCAAGGGTGGATTTAGACATTTTCAAAGGAGAAAACGTGAAATATAAGAAGCATTTTCTTGCATTTTGATGCATATTTAACCAAAATCCATAAAAATGAGAAAAGAGAGTTACCGTAGCAACAATATTTGAAAGCTCCAGTGAATCATAATAAGACCTTAAACTGTCACTAACAGCCCCACATTGTGGTGGAACAACAACTATTTGTTGTTGTCAAACATCATCTTTAGTTCCACACGTCTTCACCATTGTGAAGCTGGGTATGTTCCGACAGAAATTCCTCCTGCACGAAACATCTCAATATTTCTCAGTGCTGAAGTAGCTCATCTCTTAAAACTCCATTAAAAATTTAAAAAATCTACCAAAATGTGGAGCGGACCTGCTTCATCAAGAGTAGCGCATTTTTCCAAAAAAGATAATCAAAATACAGGTCAGTAGGTGCACCGAGTGTAGATTTTTATACTGTAATTTACGGTGTATAAGCAGCAACTTTTTCATACACTTTCTACTCTGCAGTTTATGCAACGATACAGCCTTTTCATAGATTTTTCTAATGGCCATCAGAGGGCGCTTTAGCAGAAACCATACAAACAATACGCTAGTTTGGCCGGGTGTTTGTATTTGAACCAATGGATGGAAGCAAGAGTAACAAGAAACAATCCACCATTTAACTTTATTCTTTTTCCTTCTGAACACCACTACCATCCACCACTTCCTGTTCTAAACTTATCACAATAAAATAACTGGAAATACAACTCATCATTTCCTTCTTTACACAAGCTTGAACTTTTAATGTTATTTTGTGCCTCATAAAGGAAAACGTAAACTCTCTCCTCGTGGTCTCCGTGCGATACAGTATATTTAATGTGAATAGTTTAGATGCATGGATAGATCAACTCGGTCTGGTTAATGTGGAGGGTAAAGAAGTCTTCATTAACTTTTTTGCTAGGCATTTGTGGTCCTGTCTTCTCAGAGATGTGTTTCTTCCCTCTGACCTAGCCCGATCTGTTCCCCCTCCTCAGCATTCCTCTCATGTTTCAGGGCTGTTTGTGGTGCAGATCCTGGTGTTGTCTTACCGATCAGCTCAGTCAGACTCCGGGGTCACATCTCTGACCCACAGCTGGGTTTGATCAAACCAGCCAAGCCTGAAGAGAGAGAGGCAACCAGGAGGGACGGGGTCTCTCACTCTGCACAGCTGGTCAGGGGCCCAGCATGATGAGCCAGAACCCCCTCCTGCAGACTTGTTCTAGTCTTCCTGAGGAGAAATACACTGGCTGCCGTTTTAAAGAAAGATGCCCATTATATTTTTGGTCACTTCACGGAATGGGTATTCAAGGGATACACAGTCTGATAAATTATAACTGAAACATTTTGTCAGCTGAAGATGAATTAAGCACTCAGGTTGTCTGTACTTGTATAACATTTTTATGCAATATCTCCCGAACCAATGAAGGGATTTTTTATGAAACGGCCTATAGTTGCGCAGCGCCAACTGTAAATAATGTGAAGGGATCACATCTGCAGTAAATTGTCATATTTTTTTACCACTAATAGCAAGTGAACTATGGTTCTTTGAACTTTAGTATAAAAATCTACACTAACTCCACCTACTGACCTGTTTTTGGAAATACAGTGAGGTCACATATAAATTTTGATCAAATGAGAGCACAAAATGTAATTTTATGACTGCTTCATAGACCTCAGCCAATCATTATGAGTACAGTTTGTGGATGTTTTTTGTTCAATGCCTTGGAGTCTCTACTCTATCTGAACCAGAGGAGGGTTTGACCTCATCACAGTGACTTCATACTCATGTGTTTATGTACGTTGTGTCTTTTCTTAAAGCTGGTTTAACACTGGAAACAATATTATTGCTCGTGAGTTGAGTTTGATCTTTGTGCATATTCACATTTTTTATGTTTAAGGTCTAATTACCATAAACGATTCTTCCACAGAACCTTTATTATCTGATGAGCAAAGCAACACATCATACCAGTCCACCATTGATTTTACCAGGATCTGAACTTATTGTTTAAATTGTTATTTAAACGCCTTTTTATGGTGTTTTAGTGAAAAGCTAGATTTTTAAATTTGAAAATAGGTGGGGTTTGTTTATACTTTTTGTGCTAATGTAACATTTCACGGACACTTGATTATGTCTTTAGATGGCCATGTTGGCACGCAGAAGTGTTTCAATCTTTGATGAGCAGCTAAACATGCGCTTTGAAAAGCACACAGCTATTTGCGCCACAGCTCTTAAACTGTTTCAGGTTTTCACGATGTATGACGCATTTTGAGCCCACCCATGGCTTCCTTAAGAGGAGTCCTTCCTAGTGGGACATGTAGTACTTCCTTCCTGCTGGAAAATGTAGTCCTTCTTTCCTGCTGGGAAATGTAGTCCTTCCTTCCTGCTGGGAAATGTAGTCCTTCTTTCTTGCTGGGAAATGTAGTCCTTCCTTCCTGCTGGGAGATGTAGTTCCTTTCTGCTGGGAGATGTAGTTCCTTTCTGCTGGGAGATGTAGTTCCTTTCTGTAAGCACGTCTGTAACTCCCACGGCTAATGGTCCTTTCAGCTTAAGCAAAAAAAAGGGATTTTATAAACAGTTATTTTAATTTACTGGTTATTTTTCAATGAGCCATTAAGTTTTTTTTTTTTTTTTTTTGTGAGTTGTTCTTTAATAAACCACTAAAAATGTCCCATTACTTTAGTCCAAATCAATGGTCGTAAGATGCTTGTTGATTGGACCAAAAGTTGCTACAAACAATAAAATGTGGAGCAGGTTGTTTCAGCTGAGGAGGGGTCCCAGTCCCATGTATGAAGCATTTTCAGCTGGTCTGATATGCATATTTTTAGTGGTTGGAGAGAAGACCCAACCATTTATGATTTTTTGAGACTGAATATAAAATTTTTATAAACGTTCAAATCATTATTAAAATTATGCAATAATCAATTTAATTTGTAGCGATGACACACAATGAATTTGTTTTTTATAATTAGTTTATTACTACGTACCGGTACAATTTTGGCTGAGGCCTGCAATTTGTCTTTTTATTACATTTTGCACATAATATTTCATAATTAAAACTTTATTTACTCAAATAATGAAAACAAATTATAATGAAGTCATTAGCTTCAGTAAATGTACAAATAATTCAAGTCGTCGTGAAAGGATCGTTCCATCAAACGCTAACATTTATACACATCTAAACTTAAGTGTTTAAATCCTGCAAAACATTAACAAAACTTAACTATTTATTTGTTCAACTCACACAGAATAATGAACTAAATTAAAAAGGTCTGTTTCTGCTTTCTTCCTCCTTGTTGTAGCAGATTCAAAACTGCCATCTTATGATGGTGCGTTTACAGGAACTCTGTAGATCTGAGAGTTTGGTGGATAGGTACAGACGAAAATCTATCAGCGTCAATCTGCAAATTGTTTCCTGATTACTGGTGTCTCTCAAGAGCGTAAGAGTGCAAACCAATAAATCATTTGGGTCCCGGTTGAAGAACTAGCAAAATCCATACATACTCAGGAAGTACATGCAAATCTTGAGCTTTTAATAGTAAAACAATCTGGGCTTCAAACCAGCAACCTTCCTCATGAAAGTGACACCAGCTAAATGTTTCCACCGCTCTTTGTCAGCCGAGAACAGAAACTTCCAAGCAGAGAATTACATGCTTTCTCAATGTTCTTTGTTTCTCTAAAGAATCAAACTTAGAGAGAGGTCCACCAGAGAGGAGACGAACCAGAAGATTTCAGAATTAGGAAACATTACGGATGCTGTGATGTACTACGGACAGCTTCACCACCAGCAGGCAGGCCAGGATCTCGATGGTAACCCCAGCTACCTGTCCATGACCTGCACAGCCAGTCAAGAGGACATGGAAGATTATGAGGGTGTGAAAACGGAGGGTCTGCTGAAGAGCAGGAAAGCCGTGCTGCCGTCAGAGATTCGACGCAGAGAGAAGAGTACAGAGGATCCTCGTAGAGGGAGAACGGAGGAAGGGGGGCCAGAGAACGTGTCCTTCCTACAGGCCGAGCGCAGAGCACCAGACAGAGAGAATACCGGTTACAAGCATAAAGATCAGACAGGGATGTCACAGTCTGGTCCAGGTGGGTCCTACCCCAACACGGGCCAGAAACGCCTGGTGTCAGAGGATGGAGAGCCACATGGCTTCCAAAACCTGGTGCAAAATCCCAGAGAGACTGAGGAGACCCATGTCCATGACAACAAAGTTTCTGTAGCCAAGCTACGACATTCCTACATGGAGAACACCGAGACTCATCCCGGCCAACGCAGAACTGAGCTGTAAGTGGAAGAAAATTATCTTCATCACAATTATTATTCTTCATAACAACCAATCACCTGCTCCACAGCAACTAATCACCTGCTCCATGACAACTAATCACCTGCTCCATAGCAACTAATCACCTGCTCCATAGCAACCAATCACCTGCTCCATAGCAACTAACCACCAGCTCCATAGCAACCAATCACCTGCTCCATAGCCACCAATCACCTGCTCCATAGCAACTAACCACCTGCTCCATAGCAACTAACCACCTCCTCTGTAGCAACTAACCACCTCTTCTGTAGCAACCAACCACCTGCTCCATAGCAACTAATCTCCTGCTCCATAGCAACTAATCACCTGCTCCATAGCAACTAACCACCTGCTGCATAGCAACTAACCACCTGCTCCATAGCAACTAACCACCTGCTCCATAGCAACCAATGATTTGGTTGCTAATAAAAATTGCTGCGCTGTAACAATGACCACCTGGAATGTACCATAATCGGCTTGAAAGCGAGTAATTTTGTAGGTGTTTAGTCTATGTTAATGTTTTTGAGCGGATTCTTTTTAGGGATGTAATAAAATACAGCAAATCCGTATAACTTGACAGGTATTGCCTCAAAGCACCTCATCACCTGCCAGATAGAAACCATCGATCTGCTCCACATAAATCACAATCTGCTCTTTAGCAACCATCTGCAACTAAACGCCTGCTTCTTAGCAACAAACAACCTGCTCCAACTTACAACTTATCAAGTGCTCAATGGAAACTATTTGATTCCTAGAAACTAATCACCTGATAGAAGGCTACTTTTTTGTGTGTCTGGGAGCGCGAGGGTGACAAGGTCTCTCCTCCTGTTGTTAAACGTGCATGGCCATGTTGAACGTCTGATGCTGAATCAGCTCTTTGTGTCGTCCCTCTCTACATCTCCCTCACCATGATGTGTCCTCTCTCTCTCTGCTGCTGCCCTCCACCACAGTGAGGAGCAAAGAAAACTTGGGGACTACCAAGCCCCATGGAGAGGAGAAAGGGGGCGTAAACCCCGGCAGTATATCTGTCCAGGGGAGAGTAGAAAGACCTCAGAAAGGTTCAGGACGCAGCCCATCACGACTGCTGAACGCCAGGACACTGATAGGTAGATGGCTGTGCACGGCTCTGGTGATCCTGCATGCAGTGGTTTGCAGATTAATACAATAAATTAGACACACAATAGGTGTCAAATTCGAGTGGGAAATTTCTCTTTCCCAGGTGTGAGATTTGGGTCCTCAAGTGAGAATTCTTTTAAACTACAAATCCCAGAAAGCTCTGTTGGTGTTTTAACGAATCAATCCAAACAATCTAACAATCCTCGGTTAACATCAGTCTTTTTAATTAGATTTTTTCTTCATAAACATGCTTGTTCTGTGAACTAATATTTCTTTTTTTAATATTATGTTTTGCTTGTTCTATAAAGACTTCTAAATGAGGGGGGCTTGCTGGTCACTTCATAGCTATAAAGCTAAACATGGGATTGTTGTTTAGTGAAAGTTTTCTTTTTTTAAAAAAAGAGAGCTTATTTTCTTTCCCTTCTGTTTTTGACACTGAATTCCTCCCTCACCTTGCTCCTTGCTTGGTCCTGTCCCACAGGCATGTGCACCACACAGCGTAATTCTCATTTAAGATTGTGAATACAGTCTGAAAGACATCAAGTCAGCAACACTAGCACATATTCTTTTACCCTCTTACTTGGACATTTGCATAAAATGGTGCTCTGCGTTGGAACTGAGCATGAGCAGAGCACATGCACAAAAAGACTGCTTCTGTTAGAATGTGAGGGTAGCACAGAACAAAATTCATGGCTAAGAACAATCTTCTGTTAAAAAAAAAAATCTGAATTATTGATGGAAAAGCTCAAAACTTACTTCATCATGAATAAAATAATGATAAAAAAACACTTTAGAAATGTTTTTGATTTGAGAAAAATGTTAAAAAATGATAGAAACCTCCACAAAGATCAAACTTGTTTAAGCTCCTGTGAAAAGTGGGGTTCTTTGTTCTGAGGGAAACTTTTTCATTGAAATCAAAGTTGGCCAGCGACTTTGTCCCAACATGAAATTTTATCCCTCTGCGTATCTCAGTATCACCCTCTCACTGTGAAGAACACCAGCAAACAACGCAGCTTAAAGGCTGAAGGTTCATGTGTTTGGACCTTGGCAACGGTGGGCGCATGTGACCACGATGAGGGAGCATGAATCGCTGTTTGTTTCAGATCAGAGCACAGACTCTCCTAACAATGCTTCTTTCTGTACCTGAGTGTGCTTTACCGTCTGCTTTCTACTTCTAACCCTCCATCACCTCCACCTGGAGCGCTCACTCACTTTATTTTGGTTCTTTTTTAAGGTCTTGTGTGAGCTCAGACCTCCCCTCCTTAGAAGGTGAGTGGTTTCTATCATAATTGTACATGTTGTGTATGTACGAATGTGATTTTATATGAAGCCAAAAGTTGCTTGGTATCAACTATACATCAACTGATTAAGTTTTCAGGGTCATACAACTGGAGGTCAAGGTCACAATTGTTGAGGTCTCATATTTTACAACCACGGAAGGACTTTTGATGAGACTGCCCACAGTTACTCAATACCAACTCTGGATGTAGTGGTAAAGTTTGTGGCACAGGGCAGCCATTGTTTGCATAATGTTTCACGCTTTGGCATCAAGCTAGTCTATTTATTTCTTATGGTTGCACGTTGTTCATTTTGGAAAAAATTTGGACAAAATTTTGTTTGTAAAATATGCATTAAAAAAAAGTTGACAAAGAATTTTAAAAGACAGTTTCTGAAGAAAGATATTGTATTTAATTTTATGACAGATGCACAGGATGAGGTTGAAAGACTGTGACTTGTCAAAGTCGTGGTCTACTAGATCGTCCATCACAGTGCTACAAATATCCTAATCATGTGGTAAAACCTCCTAGAAATCATTCTATAGTTTATTTCACATGAAAAATTCTTGATATGGTTTACATTAAACCAGGGATGGACAAACTTTTTGGTTCGCAGAACACATTGAGTTCTAACATTTGACAAAGGGTCTGGAACAGGATCAGATGGATGGCATGCTTTGGTAACCACTAGATTAGACCGACAGAATGGCGCGCTAGATTTTAAACAAGCGTGCTAATTGTTACATCAAGAGCATTAAATTTCAAATCTAGCGGCACTAGGTCTGAAATCTAAGCGCTTGATGTAACATTTTGCTTGTTTTAACGTCTAACACGCTTGTTTACGTGCGTGCGTTGGGCCCGATGGCTTTATATATCTGTGCATACTGTTTATTTTGATGGCGTGCACATCACAGAGACACACACATTTTAATGGTGGCAGTGTTGTTGCTTTCTCAACAAGGCCAATGAATCTAGAGTGTGCCATCTAGTGAGGAAACATCAGAATTGCAGAAGAAATAAAACATTGACATGGTTTATTTATTTAAATTTTTTCAAGTTTGGTGGGCCGGATTAAAATGTTTAACGGGCCGCGTGTGACCCACGGACTGTAGTTTACCCATACCTGCACTAAACAGACCAGCAAAGAGAAAAACACATGAATAATTTAACACAGATTACTGAAATCCAACATGAAAAATAAGTCATAAAACCTGCTGTTGCCTGATGGTTAGTCAATCCAAAAGCTCCTTAGCTTTCTACTAAATCACTTTAAAGCTTTTAAACATGCCGGTCATGATCTAATACAGCCAGTTGAAAAAACTTATCTCCTCAGAAAGTCGCTCTACTTCAGCAGCTCCAATAAAAACAACCTGCAGTGGATAATATGAAACGTGACCGGAGCAGGTTCTTTATCAGAATAAAACACAAAACTCCTTTTTAAGAAGTCATTTACAAGCACAAAAGGACTGAAAGACAAATCTGAACAGAGTTCCTATGCTTCCCATCGACACACACGTACACACACACACACACTTGGCCAGGACACACATAGGAACACTGTGCATCAGAGGAAATGGTTGTTTGGTGAGGTCATGTCAAGTCTATGTCATACCACACACTCACACACACACACACACACACACACACACACACACACACACACACACACACACACACACACACACACACACACACACACACACACACACACACACACACACACACACACACAGAGCTTGTCACAGAAATGAAAGTGTGACTCATGTTTTTTTTTTTTACCTCATTTCTTGAGGTTCCTCTGAACCTGGATGAAGCCGATCTGCTGCATCTTGTTTCAGAGCAGTACGCTTTTGTTAGCGGTGCAGTTACATGGCAAAACGAAAATATGTTGATGCAGAGGGATAGAACACAATATCATGAACCTAAAAAAACCTACATCTATATTTATGTGTGTGTGTATCTTTGATGAGGTTGATTTTATTCGTTTATTTTACCTTCTGTCACAAACTGTGTTCATAATTAGTTGAGGTTTGTCTGATAACTAAACCGAAGTAGTTACGTAACATGTGTTCTCAAATTTTGTGACCGCAACTTTAAAAACCTAATCAGTTCATCTATAGTGGGTGCTTAGTAACTGTGGGCAGTTTCATTAAAATTTCATTAGTGTTTTTGTAGAGATTATGTTCATTATAATGTTACAGAAGCACAGACGACCTAAATATTTAATGACTTCCACATATTTTGTGGGCAGGGACATAAAATATTACAGTGGTCCCACATCTTTTACATTTTGCAACTTCACAATTTAGCGGGGGGGTCAGCAGCCTTTTATTTTACTTCCAGCTCCATTTTTTTGCATACTTACAGTGGATCTGGGTTTGTCCAAGTCATTTCTATGGAGTTACGTAAAGTCACATGTCTGCAAAAATGTTTCCCAGTTTTAAGAAAATATGAAGGTTATTTTTCTATTTTCATGAAGAAAATGTTATAAACAAGTAAAAAGTAGAGATGAATCTTTTTTAAAGATTCCAAAGGCAACATTTACAAATACACTGGACTCCAAATTATTCTGCAGATAAGACTTTTCTGTTTCTCTGAAGCATCCTCCTCACTTTCTGTTTGTTGATTTGTAATGTCATTCTAGCTGCTGCACAGTCCTTCCTCATTATGTCTTCATCTGTACGGCACAATGTGGACAAATCTCTCTAAACGTTTCCGTAAAACACAGAATGTTTTCATTTTCCAGCGGAAAAGATCTTCTTTTTCCCCAGATTGCTGGAAATATTGATCTTCTTTAATGATGTGTTCCCTTAACGAATCTTTCCTTTGATTGGGCTCAACTGATTAAGTGATTATCTAAAAAATCTCTGTTTTCAGAAAAAACGGAGATACGAAACAATCCAGATAAACCAAGCAAAGATCTTAAATCTTAAATCCCATATGCATAATAATTTGGAATTACGGTCTCATAAATATATACATAAATGTTTTGACTCCATACAATTTTTCTTTGATGATTAAAACTGTGAGAATGTTTAAAGGTGTGAAAATGATCACGTCTTTCTGAGAAAAGTTTGTAGTGTGTACCTTAAAATATAAATATAAAATAAAAATTTCCAACACTAAAGTTGACTGCCTTGCAGATTTGACCCATTGTTAGTTATTTTTAGTACCTACACTTACTAACGAGGAGTGACCACTGTAGTATTGATGCAGTATTAGAATCAGAATCAGAATCAGAATGCTTTTATTGCCATGTCAGTGAAAAACATCAGAGACTAGGAACTTGTTCTGGTACTGGTGTGCAAACATATAAAATAAAAATAAAATAAATAAAAACAATAATAATTTTTACAAAACTAAGAGTGCTCAGAAGAAAAAGAAAAGTAGTGCAATGTCATAGAAAATAATAGAAAATAATTAGCTTTAAGGATGTAGATCGAGGAGTACAGGGAAGGTCAGACGGAGCTACATTAAGCCTTTGTAGATCTAGAGAAAGCATATGACAGGGTACCTAGAGAAGAACTATGGTATTGTATGAGGAAGTCTGGTGTGACAGAGAAGTATGTTAGAGTGGTTCAGGACACGTATGAGTGCTGTAAGACAGTGGTGAGGTGTGCTGTAAGTGAGACAGAGGAGTTCAGTGTGGAGGTGGGACTGCATCAAGGAGGCGGTTAGACAGGAATCTTCATGAACGATGATGCTTGTAGATGTGATATGTGGTGAGAGCAGGAAACAGGTGTGGGAAAAGCTAGAGAGGAGGAAGTTTGTACTGGAAAGGAGAGGAATGAAGGTTAGCTGCAGTGAGACAGAGAACGTGTGTGAATGAGAGGAACCCAAATGGAAGAGAGGGGTACAGGGAGACAGAGCTTTCACCTGGTGTCTGATGATCTTGTTTTGTCTCTGCAGCGGATGAAGAAAAGCTGGATGAGCGAGCCAAGCTGAGCGTGGCGGCCAAGCGCTCTTTCTTTAGGGTAAGTTATCATCTTTGCTGGTTCTACTGGTCACTTTGTGGTCTGTTTTCATTACCAGTATGTTAAATTCTTCATCTTAAAGTGGTGAGAGGAGCAGGTGGAATAAATGTCTTGAGGCAGACTTAGAGTTATTGGAAAAAAGTCATTTATTATAGAAAAATTAGAAGGGTACATCAGGTAAACTCAGCATTCAGATTGTGTGGCGAGTCACGCCTACAGGTAAAGGGATGCCAATGATAGAATCCTGGTCCAATAAGCCTACTGCATTTGATCGACTGTGTTTTGCCACATGCCCAGTTTAAAGTACAGACAAAGAAATTTTTATAGGCTCATCTTTGTAATTGCATTTTCTGATGTCTCTACGTTTTTTTTGCTGCCGGGCCTCAGAGTGAAAAATGTACTTTTCTCTTAGATTAATGTGGAGTGGATTTGTTTAGATTATCTTAATGCTTGTGTCTAATTGATTTTAATTAGGATAATACACTGGTTTTATTAATCACACTGTGGTCTTTCCTCATTACCACCATCGTACTGGTTATTCTGGTCACACCAGTTTAAACTGGAACAGTTTTCCACCCGCTCAGTAAGGTGTCTTTACAGGAACTGGAAAAGAGCATTGATGGCGGAGCTCCTAAGCTTCGCTCCAGGAACGCAGCAGTGGACAGGAGGCTACGACGGACTCAGGACCGATGCAGAACTCAGCCAGTCACCACCGAGGAAGTCGTCATAGCAACTTCGTAAGTCCCACCAATCACCTATGAAATGTCCTAAACAGTGTGTGTGTGACTGGATTGTTAATGTTACACAAACAGAAACGTGTTTAATTGTTTTAACACGGTTACTAATGTCAGTGGAGATAAATCGAGTTTTTTATTTTCAGTAAACTGTTTGGATTATCTTCAAAGATATGATGATTGAACAAGTTCAATATAATCTACTAGGGCTGTTTAATGTGTTGGGATTAAATTAATGCCGCAATATCAACGCCTGTGATTAGCTGATTGGACAAATTGCATTTTTATTTTTGTTCCATTCATGCTAATCTAAACATCGTGTTCCACAAAGAACTCATTCCTAAAAGAATTCCTTTATTAGTCCCACAATGGGAAAATCCCTATGCTGCATTGCACCGCAACAGGGAGCCACGATGGCGTCACTGGTGGGAGTAACTAGAGGGTTAGGTGTCTTCTTTATGGACACCTAGGGGGCTCAATGGGATTCAAACCAGCTTCTCCCGGTTCAAGGGCAAACACTCTGCCACTGAGCCAAAGCCTCCCCAAAACACTTTACACATTCCTGAGATACTTTTCTGGAACACTTTACTCATTCATAGAAACACTTTAGTCCCGGGGTGCCCAACCAGTCGATCACGGTGATATCAAGTTGATCGCCAGCAGTGTAAGAAAAAAAAAAGAAATCCGCATTGTCAACTCAGCGACTTTGACACTACATTTAGTGAGTATTCAGGCCTTTCAGTCACTAGAGTTGCTAAAATTTGTTTCAATCTAGCGGCTTTTTCTAATGTTATTGGAGATTTTTGAAGTGTGTGACGTCAAAGCAAGTTGTTAACTCTGTAATCAATAAGCAGCGCCTGGTGCTGCTGTGGCCCCTCTCATTCCCAAAGCGCTGCGTGTGCTCATAAAATGTGTGTGTGTTAGAGAGAGAAAGAAAGCGAGTGAGAGAGAGAGAGGAATATGTCAGTGTGTGTTTGAGATAGGAACTTGTGTTTGCATGTTTGAGAGTAAATGGGGAACTTATCTGTGTCTGTGTGTGTGTTTGTGTGTGTGTGTGTGCAATTGCGTCTGTGTGTTGTTTGAGAAGGAGAGAAACTTTTCTCTGTGTGAGTGTTTGAGAAGGAGAGGAACTTGTCTGTGTGTGTGTGTGTGTGTGTGTGTGTGTGAGTGTTTGTGTGTGTGTGTGTTTATGTGTGTGTGTGTGTGTGTGTGTGCATTTGCGTCTGTGTGTGTTTGAGAAGGAGAGAAACTTTTCTCTGTGTGAGTGTTTGAGAAGGAGAGGAACTTGTCTGTGTGTGTGTGTGTGTGTGTGTGTGTGTGTTTGTGTGTGTGTGTGTGTGTGTGTTTATGTGTGTGTGTGTGTGTGTGTGTGTGTGTGTGCATTTGCGTCTGTGTGTGTTTGAGAAGGAGAGAAACTTTTCTCTGTGTGAGTGTTTGAGAAGGAGAGGAACTTGTCTGTCTGTCTGTGTGTGTGTGTGTGTGTGTGTGAGTGTTTGTGTGTGTGTGTGTGTGTGTATGTGTGTTTGTGTGTGTGTGTGTGTGTGTGTGTGTGTGTGTGTGTGTGTGTGTGTGTGTGTGTGTGTGTGCATTTGCGTCTGTGTGTGTTGGAGAAGGAGAGAAACTTTTCTGTGTGTGTTTGTTTGAGAAGGAGAGAAACTTTTCTGTGTGTGTGTTTGAGAAGGAGAGAAACTTGTCTCTGTGTGTGTGTGTGTTTGAGAAGGAGAGAAACTTTTCTCTGTGTGAGTGTTTGAGAAGGAGAGGAACTTGTCTGTGTGTGTGTGTGTATGTGTGTGTGAATGTGTGTTTGAGAAGGAGAAGAAGTTGTCTGTGCGTATGTGTGAGAGAGAAAAGAAACTATATGTGTGTGTGTTTGAGAAGGAGAGGAATTTGTCTGCGTGTGTGTCAGTGTGTGCTTGAAAGAGAGGGACTTGTTTGTGTGTTTGAGAAGAAGGAATTTGTCTGTGTGGGTGTTTGATAGAGGGTGTTTCTGATGTGATGTCTAATGGTTATATAACAACAACAAAACGTGTTGTGAGGGTACTTTTACTGCAGACTGGAAACGATCTGTGGGGGTTTGTGATGTTAACACTGGCCGGATAGATCTTAGAAGGTCTGGTACTTGAAAAGTAGCTCATGGGACAAAAAAGGTTGGGGACCCCTGCTTTAGTCAGTCTTACAAACACCACTCCTCTCTCCAAGGACACTATACTCATTTTTAGGGATGCTTTATCCAGTGGTTTTGACACTCATTCACAGGACAATGTACTTACTCCTAGTAACACTTTACTTGTTCATTGGATACTTAACTTGATACCAGGACACTTCATCTATTCCTAGGATCCGTTACTTTCTCCAAGGAACGCTTTATTTATTCCTAGGACACCAAACAGTAATCTTGATCCAACAGATATGGAATGTTATCTAGGATGGTGTGTTCACTATCTGAACACACATGTCACCTGACAGTGTTATTTCCGTGTGTGTGTGTACATAGTGCCCCCTCTCCATACATGGTGACCATTCACACTGCTGCAGCGGGGTCTGATGGCGCCGCCGCAGTCAGCAGCAGAGGCGGTTCCTGCAGGTACATGCAGGTGTAAGTCATGGCAGCCTGCAGTGACTAACACACACGTCCCTGCTTTTCTGTGTTGCATCAGTGTGATTGTAGGAAGCTACGTCATCAAACTCACCCTCCACAGATAAACACAGCTGGTCTGAGATGCAGCATGTCACGTGTGTGAAAATGCACAAGTTCTCTTAAAGGTTCCAGCTCATGTGAAATCAACTTTTCAGAGCTTGCTGTCTTGTAATAGTGATGTACGTACTGTAGGTGCTTTGTTTATGTCACCAACGTGGTTTTTAGAATGATTACATAGTTATGTTCAATCAGTTCCTCTTGCTTGGTGTGTTTTTTTTTATTCCACTCAGTGGAATGAATAAAAAGCTCTGATAAAGCTTTGTATAGTTTAATAAATGAGGTGTAATAGACGGTCACATCGATGGTTGTTAATGTGCATAAAATACAATGACAAAGTTTTTTTTGCGTGTTTTAAATTTTACTTATTCTTTCTTTCTCATCCTCCTTTTTTGTGTCTATGACATCATTGACTTTTCAGGCTGCAGTCGTCGTCACAGCAGGTCTCCACTAGCCGGGTCCAGGTACAGCAGATCAAGCAAGAGCCAAAGGAGCAGACATCCAGTATGGAGGCTCAGGAAGAGCCCGACCTCTGCACCCTCAGCCTGGCAGAGAAGATGGCGCTCTTCAACCGACTAGCACAGCCTCCCACCAGGCTGACGCACACCAGAGGAGGAACCCGTCAACGCAGAGCCAACGCCCGTTACCAGACCCAACCTATCACCCTGGGAGACATGGAGCAAGTAAGGAGCAAATGTTTTAAGAACCTCATTTATGAAGACCTGTGCAGATTTTAGGCCTTGGTGGCCACTTCTTGATAACACCACACAAATATGAGAATGATAAAAATCTCTGTAACTCACTTTAAAGGACCAGAGCTTCATAGATCACAACTGTGACAAATCTCAGCCATAAGCCAATTAGATCTTCATCCTGACCCAAACACACATCTGGAACTCTAGAAATGCAGATCATGCAAATGTGATGCATATCGAATGGTATTTAAATAAACCAGTGCCGCCTGTTATTACTCATGCACAACACCGAGGTCTTGCTATTGTGCAGCTGTGGTGACTCCTCCCACCCGGGCTGTCAGGGAGGTACAAAAAAATGGAATCAAAGTAGTGACACCCGGGAGGATCCCAAGTCGTTCCCCAGCGACTGGCGGCAAACTTTCTTCTTCTACATAGTCTCTCCAGCGGGTCCGGGGTCTGCCTCTTGGTCTCCTCCCGGTAGGACGTGCCCTAAACACCTCACCAACGAGGCGCTCAGGTGGGATCTCGACCAGATGCCCGAACTACCCCATCTGGTTCCTCTCAACCTGGAGGAGGAGCGGCTCGACACCGAGCTCCCCCCGGATGGCAGAGCTCCTCACCCGACCTCTGAGTGAGAGCCCAGCCACCCTGCAGAGGAAACTCATTTCGTCCGCTTGTATCCCTGATCTCATTCTTTCGGTCACCACCACCAGGGCTTGTATAACCAGGGGAAACAAGATTCCGTTGCAAACATTAAGAAGACATATTTGGTATCAGGTGTAAGGAATCAGAACAAGAAGGAAAAGAAAAGGGACCAGAGTGAAGGAGGGTCCTAATATGTGAAGGTTGAAGGGTGTGTTTCTGCTCCAGGAGCTCTCAGATAGTGACTCTGAAGATGACTCGGAACTGTGGGATTACTCGGCTGATCTCCTTCACGTAAGCTCGCTCACATGCAGGATGTTTGGTGTGTATTCATCATGGCCTGCATGAATCTGTGGAGATAAAAGCTGCCTCTGTGAAGGAAGAACAGATGCATTATGGTTCTGCAGGATGTTTGTGACTGCTGGTGTGTAAGCAGTAGAGGAGGAGCTCGTGGGTTGATGGAAGGGCAGTTTGCTGGCATGGCTTCAGGACGTGGGCCGGCCCGTCAGGCTGTCATTACTCAGCATGATTCTCTCTGCTTTCTGAGCACTTTTCTCACTCTGACCTTCTCTCCTCTTCCCCTCTTGTTGAACAGCTTCAGAACAGCTCCTCGACATCCTCTGCACTACCAGCAGGAGGCACCGTGTCCACAGACCACGCCGGAGACATCCTCATACCCCGAGCTGCAGCTCCTCCCAGCCTGGACCGGGCTGTTCACCTTCATCAGACAGACAGTAACATTGCCACCCACCAGGACCTTTCCTCTTTACACCACCTCAAACATCACCAATGGGAGGAAGCCTTTGATCCCCTGAGCTCAGCGAGGCACACAACTCAGCTGACGCCCCGCTCTGAGAGAGAGAGAAGAGTGGAAGAGGTGGAGGAGAGGGTGGAGCAGCAGGGAGTTCTGCAGAATTCACAAAACGAGTTTTACCAGGTCCAGGAGCAGAGGAGGTGTCTGAGGGAGGACCGACCAATCAGTGGAGGTGAGTGCATTGTTTGTGAAATGAGCCAAAGTCGTTACTCATGCAGAATAGTAGGGTCTCCTGCATGCGAAAGACAGCACAGTGGTGAGAAACAGGTGCATGACAGTCAACAATATTTTCCATGATGTGGTCCACTTTTCATATGACAGGCATTTACATTTACTTTCTAAGTGTTTCTTCTCTGCTTCAAATGCTTCATTAATCTGTCCCTAGTTCACTTTAGCTTCTGTCCACAAGTCTCATCTCTTCCTTACGACTTACAACGTATTTGTCCCCACCTTTATCAATCTCTGTTTGTTTATAAGTTGGCTTATGCACAGATTTTTTGCCTCCACTCTGTTTCATTTCACTCCAGCTACAGGGTCAGGAATTAGGGACTTGCCAGGAAAAATAGCCAGTCAAACAGAGAACGTGTGTGACAGGAAACATCCCCCACAAGCAGCCATTTGAGTCAGTCTGTAATTCATGCACCCATTCCCAAAAGTGAGAATTGAAAGCCAGAACAAAGACAATGTTTAGAGAGCTTTGTTTGGGGGAAAGACATGATTATTGTCACCGATGGAATTTGGGAGGGTTATTTTTGGGAAGTTTTTCGCCAGTGTCTGCTTTCTGGACTTTGCTGACTGTTCGAGCACATTACACACCCAACCGCAACGCAGCAAATAGATGAAGGAAAGGACAGTAGCCCCCTACTCTCGAGCAAAGGAACCCTAATGGTGTGAAGTTAGATTGTTTCCATGAAGTGAAAGAAATCAGTCAGAAATATTAATAGAGTATTTTTTGCCGAATCATTTTAAAAACCACTTTAGTAACGACAGCAAAGCTAACAGCTAACTACTGGAGGGTTTTTTTATGAGATGAGTTCTTTAAACTGTGGTTAGGTCCAAACTTTCTTCATCTACAGTCATTCTCACGCCCACATCTTGTCTGTATGAAGCTCATCTGCTACATCCCACAAACGTACATTATAGTAGATGATCTTAGAAGATTTTTGTGATACCAAGAGTTTTTACTTCCTCTCACCAGGTTCATATTTCTGTTTTATTTCTTCCAGATTTGGACGTGTCAGCATCCAGACAAACATCTGAACGTCCTCTTGCGGAGGATTTGGTTCAACAAGAAGATAGTCTGAGAGACGTGATGGCGGCAAGACACATGAGCATCAAAGAGAGGTGAGGTACACAGAAGGAGTAGTCTGGCAAGCCAAGCAAAGAGAGCCGAGGTAGTGTGTTCCTCACCCAAGGAGAGAGGTCAAACAGGGCGATCAAAGAGAGCTGAGGTAGTGTGTTCCTCACCCAGTGACAGAGGTCTAACAGGGTGATAAAAGAGAGCTGAGGTAGTGTGTTCCTCACCCAAGGAGAGAGGTCTAACAGGGTGATCAAAGAGAGCTGAGGTAGTGTGTTCCTCACCCAAGGAGAGAGGTCTAACAGGGCGATCAAAGAGAGCTGAGGTAGTGTTCCTCACCCAGTGAGAGAGGTCTAACAGGGCAATCAAAGAGAGCTGAGGTAGTGTGTTCCTCACCCAGTGAGAGAGGTCTAACAGGGCGATCAAAGAGAGTTGAGGTAGTGTGTTCCTCACCCAGTGAGAGAGGTCTAACAGGGCAATCAAAGAGAGCTGAGGTAGTGTGTTCCTCACCCAGTGAGAGAGGTCTAACAGGGCGATCAAAGAGAGTTGAGGTAGTGTGTTCCTCACCCAGTGAGAGAGGTCTAACAGGGCAATCAAAGAGAGCTGAGGTAGTGTGTTCCTCACCCAGTGAGAGAGGTCTAACAGGGCAATCAAAGAGAGCTGAGGTAGTGTTCCTCACCCAGTGAGAGAGGTCTAACAGGGCAATCAAAGAGAGCTGAGGTAGTGTGTTCCTCACCCAGTGAGAGAGGTCTAACAGGGCGATCAAAGAGAGTTGAGGTAGTGTGTTCCTCACCCAGGGAGAGAGGTCTAACAGGGTGATCAAAGAGAGTTGAGGTAGTGTGTTCCTCACCCAGTGAGAGAGGTCTAACAGGGCGATCAAAAAGAGCTGAGGTAGTGTGTTCCTCACAGAGAGAGAGAGATTTGAGAGGGTGATCAAAGTTTCTACGGAATAAAAACTTTCAGCTGGAAGAGAAACCAAAAAAAAGTAGCATAACTGGATACATTTGTGTGTGTGTGTGTGTGTGTGTGTGTGTGTGTGTGTAAAGTTACATCATGCAGATCAATGCTTGTTATTGATTTCTGACATAACAAAGTCACACATTCAGTGACATGAAAAAAACACTGGCTGCTGCTGCGTGGGGGGTGACAGCAGTGGGAGGTGGGTCTGGAGGGGCTCTTCTGATTCTCATCTGCAGTTCCTCTTCTGATCCTCAGGGTGGCGCTGCTGAAGAAAAGTGGCGAGCAAGACTGGAGGGACCGCATCAATAAGAAGCAGGATGCAGTGAAGGTCTCCCATAGCGACCAGCACACCCAGCTCTGGGAGGTGGAGCAGAGCATCAAGAGGAAGGTAACCATATGACCTCCACCTGGACAGGACCATCTCACACACACACACACACACACACATACACACACACCAGCTGGTAACCTCTAAACAGAGAGGCGGGCATGCCATCCTCTGTCTCCTCTGTCACTCCTCTGTCTGTCTCCTCTCAAACTAACAGCATCATTTTCATTGTTGCCAGGTCAGAAATGATCACACACACCTGGTAACACTGAAGCTTTTCCTCTGGATCGGTTTCAGATAACGCAGAAAAATCTACTCTGGAACTTTTTCATTTCTTATTTTATTCTTTTATTGAAAACAAATGTTAACAAGTTAAAAAACAAACTTAAATTCAGCTGTCATGTAGATTAGATTCAAAATGTCTTTTTAACACAGATGACTCGGCAATTTCTGTGGTTCTAATTCATCCCAATCTGAGGCGGGGGGCATCCTTAGAGCCTCCTTCTTGGGGAGAAAAAACTCTTAAAAACCCAATTGGACAACAAAAAGAAGGACCCTGATGAAAACCTGTCTGGAGGAGAGGGTTCATGAAACATTTTGTTAAGAATCAGAATATACTTTAATTAGATTAGATTAATGATCCCACACATGGGAAATTTGTGTCCTCCAGAGGTCCTCCAGATTATGATAGGATCCCAGATGGGATCACCTAGGATCCAGATGTTTGAGAGACCTTCAGGGGTCTGGATCAGTCCTTCCTCGCCCACAGAAGAAAGACAGAAGGACAAATATTAATTGAAATACATTTTATTTATATAAATTTTATACAAAATGAATAAAACTGGTAGAACATATCAAAGAAGTAGCAGAGGACAGAATCCCAGTGTGGCATACTCCCCCATGTCCAGGCTTTGTTTCTACTCTGTGTTCCAAATCATTATGCAAATGGAATTTAAGTTTCATCAAGATCTTTGCTTCAGTTTATCTGCATTGTTTTGTATTTCAGGGTTTTTTAGATTCCTGAAATCATTTTTTTTCTTTTGAGTCCAAAGTAAAACTCCCGAAGTCTGTTCCACATTTTTAAGCAGATCAAGAAAAATGATCCATGCTGCAGCCTAAAGCAGGAAATAAATGAATGGAAACCTTCCACTTTTCACAGTTTACAGAGATGTGTGTGGGATTCAGAGTCCACACTGTACCGTGCAGATAAAGACATGATGATTTAGGATTCTGCAGCTGCTAAAATGACATTACAAAGCAGCAAACAGAAAGTGAGGAAGATCCTTCAAAGAAACAGAAAAATCTCATTTGCAGAACCATTTGGAACTCAATGTAGTTTTTTCATTATATTCTTTGCCCTAAAGTCTTCATTCTCAGTAGAACTTTGTCATCTCTGTGTACTAACGTTCCATTTAAATGTCAGAATCTTAAA
This sequence comes from Neostethus bicornis, assembly GCA_902685375.1. Lineage (NCBI taxonomy): Eukaryota > Metazoa > Chordata > Actinopteri > Atheriniformes > Phallostethidae > Neostethus > Neostethus bicornis. Next base: position 4,492,633 of record LR738553.1, on the reverse strand, counting down.
GATCTATGTGAAGACCCCAGTAACATCTCAACTGCCTGGTCATTGAGATATGTTTCTTTGAAAATATTTTGTAGGTAAATCAGAGTTTTGACTGGTTTTGTTTATTTTAAATGTAAATGAACAGTTTTTGAAGAGTTTAGAGATGGAGTGTGTGTGAGCTGCTGTGTAAGATGTCCTGCATGTTCCTTTGTGTCTCCGCTTTGCGTGTAAGAGAAAATAAAGCTGCTTTCTGTCTCTGCATGCTCTCTGTGTTTCTGTTCCATCTTCGGGATGACTCCTCATCAACCTCTCTGCTTAGATGTTTCCTGCTGACCACATTACACATCATCAGGGCGGAGTTTAGCTTCACCTGAAGCACCATGGGCAACGGACACCAAGCTATGGACCTCAGTTATAGAGTTTTGCACTTCGTTTCTGCCATTCAAATTCAAAACTTATACAGACCTCGGTAACACAATTCAAGCAGCTTTAAATATCAACCCAAATTTATCTCTATCCCATCCCAACGACACGTCTAGAACTCTAGATATGAATTATGCAAATGATGTAATGTATATGCAAGAGTATTAAAATGAGCCAATGCCACCTATCATTCTGTGCAGTCCTGGTGGCACCTCCCACAAAGGAAAAACCATGGCGGTCACCATGGCAACTTTGTCACAAACAAAAAATGATGTTACCTCGAATTAACGACAAAACATAAACTAGTCGCGTATTGGGAATCCATGTCAGCTAATATTTTAGTCCTACAATGACAGACATGTATCGTTTCTTCACTGCTTCAAATGCTTCATTTCACTGCCCTCAGTTCACTTCAGCTTCTGTCCACAAGGTGTCGTCTTTTCCTCATATCTGACTTTGATTAGAAATACACAAGAGTCAAAACACTCTAGCAACTTTAGAGAGCGCTCACTTTATGTAGAACTTTGCTCGCGTACGGATTTTGGCAAAGGCACACTTTAGATGGAAACCATCACCTGCATCCAGATCAGAAAAAAGATGCTTCTTTTCTGACACATTTATTAAAACTGAAATCTGATTAGTCAGGAAGGTGTCATGTCTGTCGGCTTCAGTACATCTCGCTTTTCTCCAACTGCTGCTTGTAGGAGGATGAAGCTCTGATGAAGATAATTGGTGACTTTCCAGTTTCTGACCAGCTCTGGGTAAGACTAAAGTGCAAGCCTCATCACACACTCAAACACACATGAAACATAAAAACAAAGTGTGTGTGTTTCCACGGCACGCTTTTCATGCTTAAGTGTTTTCACACCAACAACCAAACTCAAGTAGAAATGTAGCAGATGGGCTTAATCTAGTAAGAGGGACTCAAGACGTTTAAAAGAGATCAGATTAAGGACTTCCAGGTCAGCATGGGATCAAACACTGGCCTGCAAACCAGATGACGATTGAACCGGCAGACTCTTACTCTAGTTAACATGAAGAGATCACACAGCCAATCCCAGAATGCTCTGCTAGTGTGTTAATGGGTCATTGGACATGACTTTAAACCAGTGGTGGACATCTAATTCTCCAGTAGTGCTTCATCTGCATCAACCAGACCTCAATAACTATTCTATGATTCTGTAAGACATCTTACTAAACTGAATTAATACGAGACAAAAAATAATTAAAGCATCCCGGATGAAAAACTTCCCCATCATCTTAAAAATGTCCTTGAAAGTAAATCTGCCACCAAATCTGTTTTCTTCTTTCAGTTGTTTTCTGGTGGGAAAAAAAAAAAAGTTCTGCAGCAACAAAACAATATTTCCATACTTTGAACAGCCATGAGAGTACAGAATCAAGTGGCTGAAATGAGCTTCCTCTGCAGGGTAGCTGGACTCAGAGATACAGGGAGGAGCACTCCCTTCAGGGAGGAGCTCAGAGTAGAGCGGTTCCTCCTCCAGGTTAAGAGAAACCAGGTGGGGTGGTTTGAGCATCTGGTTAGGATGCCTCCTGAACGCCTCGCTGGTGAGGTGTTCTGGGCATGTCCTACTGGGACGAGACCCAGATGCAGAGCCTGAACCTGCTTGAGAGACTATGTCTCACAGCTGGACAGGGAACACAGGATCCTTCCGGGTGAGCTGGAGGATGCAGCCGGGTTAGAGAAGCCTGGGCTATGTGTCTGAAGTTGTTGCCCCTGTAGCCTGGCCCCGAATAAGCGGACGACAATGAAACAAAACAAACACATAAATGCTAATTGCTAGCTTAGCTGATAAACCAGCTTGTGATTGTGATTGTCTAAAATACTGGGGACGTAAAACACCTTCTCAGTCACATGGTACTTACTGTTGCTCCAAATCTGAGCCTGTTTTTTTTGTAGATAGTTATCAGAATGAGTTCTAAAGAGTTCAGTTTGAGCCTACCTGACATGGTATGAATGCCAGACCATGTCATGTCTATGAAGGCATGCTGCCATCAAACAGCTACAGTGATCCAAGCACGTAAACTCAAAGATTAGAAATGCTCTATAGAGAATTAGGCCACATCAGAAAAAAACTGAGGGATTTAATCAGGTTGTTTCTTAAAGATGGAGGAGTGTTTTCCATCCAAATTCTGGAGGTTTTCTTAGGTTATTTCTTTCCTCTGTTTTCCTCATTTTCTTACTTGTTCTCCCTTTTGTGTGTGTGTGTGTGTGTGTGTGTGTGTGTGTGTGTGTGTGTGTGTGTGTGTGTGTGTGTGTGTGGGTATGTGTGGGTGTGTGTGGGCAGGATCCGATCTTTGGTTCCACTCTCTCTGCTCCCTCTGAGCCTTCTCTTTTCTCCTGTGACGATGTTCTCAGCCAGGTATGCAGGTGCATGCATGGTGTACCCCCCACATCGCTTCATTAATAACCCCATTTTATCACCATGGCAACGGTTTGTCAGCATGTCCTGAGTAAGAGACCTTCATGCATGAATGATTCCTGCTGCTCCACATTACCTTAAATCCCTCCATCATAGAAGTTCTAGTTACCCCCATCCTTGTCCTCCTCGTTAGCGCCCCCCGCAGTGTGTCCTGCTCTATCACAGCTTAGATGTTCTCATCCTAACCTCCTAATTCTCATCCTGCCTGAAGGCCACCAGATCCTCCAGGGTCAGACAGACCGATGAAAGACATCCTTGGAGAAGAAAGGTGACCAGCTGGAAGGAAACACACACATAGACATGCTCACACACAAACACACACATACACAAACATGTATATTCACTCTGACCTACACACAAAAATACATATTTATCCACACACATATTCACTACTGCACACACATGCACGCATACGTACACCTACTCAAACACAAATACACCTACATACACACCCACACACACAGGTCATGTAACCGTGTCGATGTGTTTCCTCAGAGGTTGGCAGGCAGTGACACAGAAACCGTAGAAACTCACACGTCCATCCACGAGAGGAAGCAACAGATTGTGGCTCAGGAGGAGAACTGGAAATTTAAAGGTCACGGAGCTGCTAACGACTCCACCCAGTTCACCGTGGCCGCACGAATGGCAAAGAAAGGTCAGAGATCATGCATCAGAATCCCCCTAAACCTGCTGAGTGTTTGATTCCTAAACTCTCCACACTGCAGGTCTGGCCTCCTCGTCTTCTCCGTCGCTCCCGTCAAAACAAAAAAACCTTGCTATCTCCAAACCGCAAGAAGGTCAGTATGATGTGTGTCTTCACACACTCGTTCCTACAGCTGGTGTGAAATAATGGGTGTGTTTGCAGAGATTAAAGCCGTGCCTGATCTGAAGCTGGAGTCGGACATGAAGCTGGAAAAACTGGAATCCTTTTTGGATAAGCTGAACAGTAAAGGTGAGCTTTACTGCTGACCGGTCAACGTCACGCAGGCTTGTTCTGAAGTGGCTCCCTACACACTTCCCCTACACACTTCCCCTCAGTTTGGTCACAATAGTAAGCCCCGTCTGATGTATACTGATGCTTAATTAGTCAGGTATTTATTGATTAAGATATCAATTATTGTCCATTTGCAAGTTTCAAAGAGTGTCTGAAAGCAGACTTTAGAAAGTTAACCCTTGTTTTTACTGAGGGTTTAAGGTTGGTGGGTAGGTGAAGCCATTTCAAAAAGGCTACAGAGATATTTCCCCCCTTCTGCTCGTAGTGTCTGCTCCACCTGAAGCCACCATCACCATCACTGGGAAGAAGGTGAAGGAGATCATGTCCCTGGAAGATGAAACCTTCTCTAAGTTTTACCGGCAGGTGGACGTTCCTCCCGAAAGTTCCAACAAAGTGCACATGGACGATGATTTTGATGCCATATTCGACCCTCGCGTGCCAAAGTAAACCTCTTGTCTTGCTCTTCTGATGTCCTGCTGGTCCATGAGCACAAGGCTGACCTCTTGTTCTTCTCAGATTGACCTCAGAAATGTTGCAGCATAAGATGGCTGTGCGTCCCATCCGCAAAGTTCAGTCCTCGAGGAACCCCCTCAAAACCTTGGCTGCCAGGGAGGACATCAGACACGAGTACACGGAGCAGAGGCTGAACGTTGGGCTGCTGGAGAGCAAGTGTATGAAAGCTGAGAAACGTAAGAACTCGTTTATAAAGTGTGTTTACGCTAAAATTCAAGTTTACACTGGTTTTAAACTTGAACCTAACCTAACCAATGAGTGATCCTTAAAGATGGAAGACTGTGTTTAACTCAAAGTCACACTCCGTCGTACAGAAATTGCAAGATGTAAAAATTTGATTACACTTGTGGACACATTCTGAAGTGAACTGAAGACAGTGAAATGAAGCATTTGAAGCAGAAAGCACACATGAATGCCCGTCAGTGCAGGACCGTACATAAGAAAAGATTGTTCATCGTGATGTATGTGCATTGTTAGTCACCATGTTTGAACTCATTTTGAAACAGCGTGCTGTCGTCCCCCCGCTTTTATTACACGTACACATAATAGCTATTGATAATAATTTCACTCACACATCAAGCTGGGAATTATTTGGACCATTTCCAGTGATTGCCATGGATCTCAGTGCCTGGGCATTTTTAATTTTTTTTTTCAGTGACAGATCAATGTGTGTCATTCAAAGAGTTGCTGTAGTGAGACCGCCTCCCTCTCAGCTGTCTTTTACCCTTGGGAGATGCCACCACGGCTGTACAATGGTGACACCTCACAATAGTGCATGAGTAATAACTGGAGGTACAGGCTCATTGGAGGACCATTGGATACGTATCAGGTCATTTGCATGATCAATATGTAGAGTTTTAAAGGCGTAGTTGGGGCGGGATGGAGTTCAAGTTGGTTTACGCCTCAGATTTGTTATAGTTGTGATCTATTTAAGTTGTTTTTATTGTGTACTGTAAGCTAAGTGTGTAATCTGAGTAACACCGATTGATCAGCTTAAGAATTGGGCACGTCTTTATTAATGAGGACCCCAATGTTGTTCATGGACAAACATCCAGCTGGGAGCTTCCCACAAACTGCCTGTGTTTATTCCCGCGAGGGATCCATCCTGTTCTGAATCGTCATCTTTATCAGTCAGGCTAATCAGTGATTAATTGCTCCAACTATGGATCTTTTTGCGAAAAGCTGCTTGGAAATTACCCTGTCTTTTCAGTCCTGTGCAGGTTTACAATTTTGTACTAGAGACTAATAGTCTTTAGAGTGTTTGGACACTTCAGACTCTCCTTGTGGCATCGACTTCTTGTTTTTTAGATCTTGTCTCTCACGGTGGACATGCACCAAGATTAAAATTTCCGACCTTCCAGGATTTTTAAATGGTAGAACTTGCGGAATCACAAAATCCTTTTTCTCCTGACAGTATAAACATCCATGATGAATCTGTAAAAACCTGCTGGTATGTTTTATCCTCCATGTTTTCTGCAGTGACCACAAACTCGGCGCTCTCTGAAGCTGCCCTCGCTGGCCTGGCCAGCAAGGAGAACTTCAGCAGCGTTAGTCTGAGAAGCGTTAGCGTCTCAGGACAGAACTCCAACAACAGTGCCGTGCCATACAAGACCCTCATGCTGCTGCAGGTGAAAGGTCAGTACCGCTGTTGCTTATGGGATTTCTGGTGGGATTAGAAAGACAATAAGTCACTTTTAGATGGTTTAACTGGGAACAACCAACTTCAAGTTTATGTCCCTTCAAAGATGAATTCAGTAATTTGATCTAAATCTTCTGTGTGTTTCTTCGGAAACCAGGTCGCCGACATGTCCAGACCCGGCTGGTAGAACCCAGAGCATCCTCGCTGAACAGTGGAGATTGTTTCCTGCTGATCACGCCCCAGAACTGCTTCGTCTGGGTCGGAGAGTTTGCAAACGTCATCGAGAAAAGCAAGGTGACCTTCAGGAGGAAGGCTTGTGGACAGGGCTCAAAGTTGATGCAAAATCGATAATTTCTTCTAGGGAGCTGGTTTAAAAACCAAGGACACGGACAGTCTAAACAAACTCTAAACAAACACAAGCAGGTCTGTGGTTGGCTCACCCCTAGCCTGTGAGGAGGAGGTGGTGAGGGACAGAATAATGGTAAAACTTAATCAATCATGTTAAACCCCTCCCATCCCGTCCATGAATCTGTGGACCACCTGAAGAGCAGTTTCAGTTATGGACTCCTGCAACCCCACTACTCAAAGTAACAGTACAGAAAAGCATTTCTGCCGTCTTCCATCAAATTCTTTAATCTTTCATCCTCTAAACTGTAACTACTACTGGATTTATTTGACTTTGATTTATTTTTTTTAGAAATCTGATGTGAAGTCAAAAATAAAACTTGTGTGTAATTCTGAAAAAAAAAAACCCACAAGAATTTTAAATAACAAAAACAGTCACAACACAAAAAAAATTCCAAATTTAGGGCACTTAAATTTATGAACTAGTGAGTCTTAATCCTGAACTTTTTGTGCCAAACTTCCTACTATCGGTAGTTGTCGTCTGGTTTGAAGAAACAGGTGGAGAACTTGGAAGAAATCACCAGGCAAGACTCTAACTGATGTTTCTCTCTCTCAGGCTTCAGAGCTGGCCACTTTCATCCAGAGCAAGAGAGACCTGGGCTGTCGAGCAGCAGACGTCCAGGTTGTAGAAGAAGGCCTTACCACACACAGCCAAGCTGCTAAGGAGTTCTGGAAGGTTCTCGGAGTTCAGTCGGACTATCAGAGTAAGCTGATTTAATTTGCTCACATGGAACTCTGAAGGTCCTGGCTGATGTTCTGGCTCATCCAGCTGCAGGGACTCCGGATGAAGACGAGCTGTATGAGAGCGCCATAGTGGAGACCAACTGCATCTACCGGCTGATGGAGGACAAGCTGGTTCCAGATGATGATTTCTGGGCCAGAATCCCTCGTTGTTCTCTGCTGAATCCAAAAGAAGTAAGTAACGTAGAACCCCGGCATGACCTCAGAAACCTGATGAAAACCTTCTCAGTAGAACGTTCCGGTGAAGAGCTGGAAGTTAAAAACAAAGTCTGAATCAAAGCTACTCTTCCTGACGGGAAACTTTGATTGTGGTTCAGATATTTCTCACTAGAAGCTCCGGTGGTGCCTTCGATGGAGGGATCAAATATCTAAACAAATTTAAATTAGCCAATTTTTTCAATTTATTAGCCCAGCTGGCGCCACCTAGTGGCTCTGCTCAATTTAATTTCACTCGCACATATACAGTAAGTCGGGTATTGCAGGCATTAGCTTGTGATTGCAGCGATTGGAGGATTCAGCTAACAGAGATAATGCTGTGACATGAACACAAGCGTACATCCGGCATGTTTGTAGTTCTGTAGTTGAAAAAAGGAGATCAACCTTGCTATACCGTCCCCAGATTGAGAATTTAAAGACAGTGTTTAGAAATTTCATCCAAGTTTATTGTTTTTACACTCTGTTTTCCGGACGACACTGATTTTTTTAGGTACAGTACATCACATACTTTATGTCTGGTCCCCACCAGAAAGAAATGATTGGTTAAAAGAAAAAAGTACCAGGCCACTGTGAATGCTGTGAGGTCAGACTGTTTCTCAGAGTGAAAGAAATAGTCTGATGGATCAGGCTACAATACCTTCTGACTTGAAAAAATAGTTTTTTATCGTGACACAGTGATGTAGGGTCAAAGTTTTTTAATCAAAATCTTGGGTAGAATTTGTGTGGTTTCCAAATGTGTTTTTGCAGTCTCAGCAGCCTGGGACCAAGTAGTGAGACACTAGTTGAGATTACCGTTAAGCACTCCAGATCACCGTAAATAATAACATTAAGGCTTAAAGTTATCAGTCCAGTAAAAATAGATGATGCGGCTCGGCAGCTAAGAATCCAAATGTTTTAGTATCCCACCCCTACTGCTTCGTGACCCCCGGGTCCACAGCAGATTCATGTTGGATGTGTTTCCTGTGCAGGTTTTGGTGTTTGACTTCGGCAGTGAGATGTACATCTGGCACGGTAAGGAGGTGACTCTGGCCCAGAGGAAAATAGCTTTCCAGTTAGCCAAGCATCTCTGGAACGGCACTTTCGACTACACAAACTGTGACATCAACCCTCTGGACCCTGGAGAGTGCAACCCGCTCATACCAAAGTAAGTTACATGATAGTGCCCCCCCTGCTGGTGGAGGTGCATGGTTCTGATTACACTGTCGTCTCGTACAGGAAAGGGCGGGGCCGGCCGGACTGGGCTGTGTTTGGCAGGCTGACTCAGCACAATGAGACCACCCTGTTCAAGGAGAAGTTCCAGGACTGGAGTGACTCCAGGCTAACACCCAGTCCTACGACCACCAGCGACTACGTGTCCGACCAGAAGGTAATCAGACCGCTTGCATCGTGTATGTGGTGTGAGCAACAGCCTCCATCTTTTTTCTGCCCGGCAGGAGCAGCCCGACCCTACCCGGCCTTACAACGCTTCCCTGATGCTGGCTCTGCACCACACTCCAGTGGGCACCAAGCTAGACGGTTTAGACGTGGGCCGGGGTTACGGCCTGGTGGAGGCGGACGAGTGGAGGAGCTTCGTAATTAGCACAATGGATGTGGAGGTCTGGCATATTCTGGAGTTTGATTACAGCCGGCTGCCGCGTCAGAGCATCGGACAGTTCCACGAAGGCGACACCTACGTTGTGAAGTGGAAGTACATGGTCAGCACGGCAGGTCTGTACCTGCTACCCTCCTTCCTGATCCCCTCGGGCCTCATTTATAAAGTGCCTTTAAACCCAAATCTGTGCATTAATGTGATCAATGTGTGCTACTCATGGAGTTACCATGGTGACTGCCTCCCATTGCCGTTTGCTTGTAAAAGATGCCATCACGGCTGCTCAATGGCCATTCCTTACCATTGAGTAATGACAGGCGGCATTGGTTCATTTGAATACCCCTGCAGTTCTAGCGGCGTGATTGGACGTCAAGTTTAGCAAACCTCATGTTGTGCTTAAAACCTACACAAATCTTTATAAATGAGGCCCCTGGTTTACATGAAGATGGAAAAGAAACCCCTCAACTGTCCCACATCAAGCTTGTGGAGGACATCTGGAAACTAATAACACCTGACCTCCTTCTCTCTCCTCAGTGGGAAGGAGGCAGAACCCAGATCAGATGAAGACAGCTGGAGCTGGAAAGGAGAAGTGCTGCTACTTCTTCTGGCAAGGACGCAACTCCACCATCAGCGAGAAAGGAACGTCTGCACTCATGACCGTGGAGCTGGATGAAGAGCGAGGAGCTCAGGTAGAGACGCTGTGTTCATGGTCACATGCTAGTAATAATCCTCACTCTGTCTGGTGTTTGTGCAGGTCCAGGTCCTGCAAGGGAAGGAACCGCCATGTTTCCTCCAGTGTTTCAGAGGGGGCATGGTCATCCACTCCGGGAGAAGAGAAGAGGAGGAAGAGAACTCTCAGAGTGAGTGAAAACAGATGCTCCTCGACAACCAGTCACGTTCACACTCAAACCTGTTTTTAATTTGAACCAACTAATCAGAACAGTGGGAATATTTTGGTGGGAAAACACACGTATGAACAGTGGTAATGATGGTATTTTTACAGCCAAGTTACCTAATTTAATATTTTTTATTATCTGAGCATCAATTTTGAACAACCTTAACATGTGAATAATAATCCATATAATCCCAGCATAAAAGTCACTGAGTGAGATGTTTGTTCTTCCTCTCAGATGATTGGCGTCTGTACTGTGTCCGTGGAGAAGTGCAGATGGAGGGACACCTGCTGGAGGTGGCCTGCCACTGCAGCAGCCTACGCTCCAGAGTCTCCATGGTTCTGCTGAGCGTACGCCAGGCCCTCATCTACCTGTGGCATGGCTGCAGGGCTCAGGGCCACACCCAGGAGGTGGCACGCACTGCTGCCACCAGGCTGAAGGAGCAGTGAGTGGAAACGTTCTGTGTTCTCCGGTGAGAATCCAGAATGACCGCCTGTGTTTCCCTGTAGCTGTCCTCTGGAGACGGGTCTGCACAGCAGCAGCAACGTCAGCATCCAGGAATGTGAGGAAGGAGCGGAGCCAGTGGGATTCTGGGAAGCCCTTGGTAGGAGGGACAGGAAAGCGTACGACTGCATGCTCCAAGGTGAGACAAACCACTGAATAGATTTTATTGAAACTGCCCACAGTTTCTCAGTACCAACTATAGATGAGCTGACTAGGTGTCCAAGGTCATGTAATCAAAGTTCAAGATCACAAAGGTTCAGTAACAGATGGGTGTGCGTCTATCACAGAGTTGTAGGATTTGTTCTTGTAATAACGTTGTCCACACAGAGCCCGGACATGCCCGTCCTCAGACCCTCCTTCTTGGGGAAGAAAACCTCCATGTGACTGATTGTTCTCTGTTTGACCTTTCTGACCCCCAGATCCAGGAAGGTTTAACTTCACCCCCCGCCTGTTCCAGCTGAGCAGCAGCTGCGGGGAATTTGCTGCAGTGGAGTTTCTCTGTCCCAGCAGGGTCCCAAACCAGGTCATTTCTATGCCCTTCCTGCAGGAGGATCTGTACACAGCTTCACAACCTGGTACACACACACACACACAGACACACACACACACAGAGACACAGACGCACACTGAGCATAGTTTCCTGTGTGTGTGCAGCTTTGTTCCTGGTAGACAACCAGCATGAGGTGTATCTGTGGCAGGGCTGGTGGCCCAGTGAGAGCACCGGCTCGGCCAGGATTCGCTGGGACTCAGACAGGAAGTGTGCCATGGAGACCGTGCTGCGCTACTGCAGAGGTATGACTTCCCAGCAGCACACACTGCAGGATACTGCATGCAGGATACACACTACAGACTTTTCTCCACAGAAAAGAACCAGAGGCAAACTCCTAAAGCGTACCTGATCCACGCTGGATTGGAACCTCTAACCTTCACCAACATGTTTCCATGCTGGGAGCACCGAGAGGACATCACTGACATCACTGAGAAGGTGTGTGTGTGTATGTAACATGTGTCGGCACACACACTCATAGCTGTGTACATGTGTGTTATCAGGAGGCAGAAGTGTGTAACCAGATAATCCTGGTGGAGGACGTGTTGGCCCGGCTCTGTAAGACCACTTTCCCTTTGGAGGAACTCCTGAGCCGGCCGTTACCTGAGGGTGTAGACCCTCTCCGTCTGGAGGTCTACCTGTCTGACCAGGACTTTGAGGTGAGGTTACACCTCCACACCACAAAACATGATGACATTAGTTTTGGGTGGCAAACATATGGACACATGTCCTGGATGTACTAGTGTGTTTTGCCGGATCGGTTACGTTGGCTGCTGTCTTAGTACAGCTTTCCTGTAGACCTTTCTCTGAGCGGCACGGAGTCTGAATCCAACTTTCATCGGGTGTGTTCAATCTGTCATTTGGAAAAAGTTGAGCTTTGTTTATCTGTGTCCATGAGATTAAGCAGAGGCATCCAATGCAGCTTCAAAGAGGACCAGTTGAACTTTATTTCTAGATCCTTTTATCACAACTACAATGCAGCCGCATCTTCTCGTGTTAGAACCCAGATACAGAGGTTGTGTCTGGATTTCAATGATAGAAATCCCTTCCTGACACTAGGGAAGCAGTCTTAGGTGTAAAGTTTTTAAGTTTTTTTATATATCATATTATGAACTTTTATCATATGACTTTATTTTATGAATTTTCGAAAACAGGTCAGTAGGTGGCGCTACTGTAGATTTTATAGTAGAGTTCAAAGAAATGTCATTCACTTGGTATTAGAGTTAGAAAGATAAGAAAACTTGGAGGTTTTCCCTTAAGTTCATCTCTAGTTAGTATTGAGTATTTGTTAGCAGTTTCATTACAATCCCGGACACGTGGACAGTTGGAGTTTGAGGTCATTTCCACACGTAGTCGGGTATTTTTGAAAATGTATACCCGCTGTCCTCCGTTTTAGGAAAACTCTCACGTTCACACATAACTGTTTTCAATACAACCACATCCACACGAACCGTATAAATACGCTTCTGAGTGCGGTTATAAACATGCCAGACCAGTAGTCGGCAGTGAAGATCCATGCTGCCCACTGTCTGATATTAAAAACAAGGACGCACACAAATGACGTTTATGCATTAATTGTCGCAGGTAGTGACGTTTAAAAACGCAAAACCCCGGTTTTGCATGTCCACATAAAAACAGGAGTTTGCCAAAATCTTCACTTTGGTCGGAGTTTTCAAAAACAACAATTTGTAGGAAAAAAAACAACAATGGGTTTGTTTGAATGACAGACCGAAACAGATAAAAATATATTCATTTTACCAGATACCTGGCTAGGTGTGGATAGGGTCTGAGGATGTTTGTAAGAAGTACAGGAAAGGTCAGAGCGAGACAGCTGTGAGTCCATATGTGTGTGATTGGGACTTCTTTGATCGTAATGCTAATTGATTACAGAGCGCCCCCTACATGTTGTCTTATGAACTGATGATTTTCCCTCCTTCACCCTGCAGGGGAGGGAGGATTTCTCCAAGGTGAGAGGAGAGATAGAGCATGAAGACTGAGATTAATCCTGGTTTATTTGATTACTCACAGCATGACACACACACACACACACACAGATGTTCATACAGAATTTTAAGCTACTCTTTAATTTCAGATCTTTGTTTTATTATCTTTGCATGAAGCAGATCTAACACGCACACAGCTGTAGTGGACGGTGTGTGTGTGATCATGTATTATGAGTGTATTCTGACCTGGTTCTGTGTTAATGTGAGTGTGTGTGTGTGTCCACAGAAAGCCCTGCAGATGAACAGACAGCAGTACGGTTCTCTGCCTGCGTGGAAGCAGGTGAACGTGAAAAAATCTCGAGGACTTTTCTGAGAGCAGCTTCCGATGCTGAAAAAGAACAAAGCTGTAAATAAAGTTTCCTCTCAGGATTCTGTACATATCGCTGAGATGGTGTGTTAGCAGGTCTGCTAGCCTGGCACACATACACACACACACACAACATCTATTTATAATGAAGCCAGAGGAGCAGAGTGTATGTGTGTGTGGTGGAGCAGCCTTATGTGATGATGGTCTGTGCACGGTGCCTTGCTTCCTGTACAGTTTCTATCCTGTATTTTCCACACTTTGTGATATAAAAACAACTAGAAAATAAATCGTTTATCAGCTTGTGTCTTTTTGTGTGTTCTTTTCACCTTCCTGCCTGAAGAGAGCGGCACAGCAAGGCTTCCAGAGATTTGAAGTCAGACTTTAGAGGGTGGGACAACTCATTCTGTCCTGCTTTAATCCTACTGCAAGAGAAACAGCTGCTGCAAGGTGTTCCCCAAGGTTCTGTACGCGCTCCACTCCTGTTCATCCTCTTTCTCATTTGCCTCAGCAACGTCCTCCATCACCATGGCTGAAATTGTTCCTGTTAAAATAAAAAAACTGATTTTTTTTATTTCATTAACACACTGATTTTAGTACTTTTTATACAGCAGATTTAAAAAAAACTAATTTTATATCCATAGATAAATCATTTCATTTTGTGGAACTTAATAAACTTTCCATTTTAATGTTAAATCTGATGTGATTTTTTTTTCACCAGCAGAGGGAGACAAATCCTCACTAAATAAAAAAATATATTTTTTAGCATCTTTTTAATAAACGTGTGACAGAGAGGGATGACGTCACATCGTTATCCAGCTGTTCGATGTTTTTTGGAGAAGGTGTGAAAGACTGCGGAAACTTTTAAACATAATTCAGTCCCAACTGTGTCTGACTCAGTTTGAAAGTCTGGATTTTCTGCTTCATCATGAGGTAAATATTGAACTTCTACCCTGATGATCAACATTTAATCAATCTGATCATTTACTACCGTCTGCGCATGTGCAAAGGATGATCCTGAAGCCATAACAATTAATTTATAATAATAACGTTATAAAATAAGTGTACTTTCTTTTTGGTTAAATAGAAAACTACCTGAGATCTAGTAAAGCTGTGAAACCTAAGGACCGCGGACCAAATCAGGGCCACAAGAAGCTCCACTCTGGTCTTCTACATGTAGGATATAAATGTAAAAGAAACCACACCTGTTTATTTTGATCTATTTATCATACTGTATAAATCTCTTATGGGGACACTTCTGTGCTACATTACACCGCAGCAGGCAGCCAATGAGGGTGCCATTGGTGGGAGTAACAGGGAGTTAGGTGTAAGCTTCAGGGACTCCTAGGCATGGTCACAGTGGGAATAGAACCGGCAACTCTTAGGTCTAAAGATGGCCATTTTAGCACTGAGTTATGCCTCCCCCTAATTTGTAGTTTAAAAAAAAAAAGATATCCTATTTTTATTGCCTTTTTATTATTTTAAATAGAATTTGATTGATTTGTTTAACGTTTTTTCTGAGTTTAGTGTTTTTGTGGTTTCGAAATCAGATTTATCCAGTTTTTTTTTAAATCTGTTCAATTTTTAAAGCGACCAAAACAGAAAAATTTTTGTTTTGTTTTCTGAATTTTTTCTCTGTAAAAGTGATGAATATTTCTTTTAACAATTTACATTTGAGAGAGTTTATTTTAGTCAATTCTAGATTTGTTAAAAGTTATTTTCAAATTGACTCTTAAATTTTTGGATTTTACTGTGGTGAATACTCCATTCTGATTGGCTGTAGGGTGTATATTATTTTCAAATACTGTCCACCTCTGATGTTTTGGTTAAATAACCTCAGCGTTCTATGTTCAACATGAGCCTAAATCCTGGCTGGTAACCATGACAACAGAAGCTGTATACAAACATTACTATGAGTATTTTATTTTTTATCTCTAAGAAAGAAAAGATTGGTTTGAGTTTTCTGTAAAAAAATAAGAATGTGCTTCACACTAATACAACTATGCAGATGTGTAATTAATTACATTGATTTTTAATACTTTTTATTGACCTTTAACCTGGAGAATATGTTACCCTGCAGCGTGCACCGAGTTTGCACCATCAAACCAGGAGAATCTAATGGTGTATATCTAGAATGCTCAAATGCTTTAAAGTGAAAACTCACATTTGGACGCAGTGCAGCTATCAGACAGTCCATAAAAGAAAACATTTAGAATTTTTATTAATATTAATGGCAGGTTAACATCAGTTTGGGATTCAGATCTTTTTTAAGCCAACAGAGAATCTTTGAAGGTGTTTGCACAATTTATCTCATCAATGGGATCATCTCCTCTCAGGCTTCCCATCATCTTGCTACTCATCCCACATGGACTGGCTGCCCAGCTGCTGTCCCTGTCAGATATGTATGGAAGACTGCAGTCGCCAAACTTCCCAGAGCCGTATCCCCAGGAAACAGAACTGCGCTGGAACATCAGCGTTCCTGAAGGCTTCCAGATCAATCTGTACTTCAGCCACTTTGATCTGGAACCATCATACCTGTGCGAGTACGATTTTCTGAAGGTGGGATTAGTCCAATAAACAGTCCTCAGTCAATACCAAGTCATCATGGGCATCATGAATAAAACTTTGCATAGCTGCATGAGTGTTTTGACTGCGCTCATGCACTTGCTTATGCCATAAAAGTATTTTAATCTTACTAATAATTTTTATATGTAAGATATGAAATATTGCACAGAAACAAGTTCACAACAACATGGTGATTGACGATGTGCATATATCTTAATCAAGGTTTTCCATGATGTGGTCCGATTTTCTTCAGACAGACATTTATTTCGTTACCCTCAGTTCACTTCATCTACTCTCCACAAGTCTCGTCTTTTCCATCTGCTCCTGACTTCTTAGAATAACATTAAGTCCATGCACTCTCCAACCTTTTGTAGATCGCTCAATTTGTGTGAGAACTGACATACACACAGTTTTTAGTGTAAAATCACTTTCTAAATGAGCTCCCTGGACTTTTAAGTTGAGTCCCATTAAACAAAATTAAAATATCTGCTAATTTTATTGAACACTTCTGATCTTATTCCCATCTAAACGTTCTCACAGACCTTAAACGAGAACACAGCAGGAATGTTGGTGGGTTTAATGACCCTTCAGGACCAGATAAGCCAGTAGTTGAATGTAAACAGACCAAGGATTGTTTATTCTATTCTACTTTTAAAAAGTCCTTTTTTAAGCTGTTTGAACTAAAGTTAAATAGAAATGACGGGTTTTTTGTTCTATGATTGTGTGTTTGTGTGCTTACAGGTGGAGGCGGAGGGGCAGGTTGTGGGTCTGTTCTGTGGAAAGGAGGACACAGACACAGAGCTGGTGCCTGCACAGTTGATCATCACATCCCCTAAAAACTCTCTGAGTGTCCTCTTCACCTCTGATTTCTCAAATGAGGAGAGATATTCAGGTTTTGTGGCCCATTACAGTGCCGTGGGTGAGGAACACTTCTGATGATTCATAGTCATCACAGCAGAGGGGAACTCTGAATGTTGTCAAGGTCTCCTCTGCGTATGTTTAAATATCTGAATCAGAACATTTCAAACAGGATTTGTTGTCAAGTAAACTAAAATCAGCAGAGCTTCTTGAAAGGCTTGAGAAACCGATCTGATTGGCTCTCTCTCTACACACAGTAAATGACGATGAAACTTTTGATCTGACTGATCATCAGATTTCAAGCTGTATTCTCTGTGCCTTTTAATGAAACTGACCAGCGGTATTCTGGACCAACTATACACAACCCGTTAGGTTTTGAGGACATCAGACCTGATGCATTTGGCGGTAGACACCTGCAATCAGGACCTATCTCGTGCTCACCCGCCAAGGCTAATAAAACTCTGGCATGATGAACACTCTAGTGCAATTCATGAACATGACTAGGTATTATGAGGCTAAGCACATGCCATCTCTTGCTGCTGCAGCTGTGCATCTGAAAGCCGCTAGTAGTGATCTGCATGGTCTATTGCCAGTATTGTTTTTGGTGAACGTATGGAAGAAGTTGGACATCCGGGAACTTTGGTCATGTGACAGCTTATGAGCATGAGCCACAAAACAAAGCGTGACCAAGCAGTACAGGGGTGTATTCCTGGTGGTAATTCCTCTTCGTACTGATACAGAACGCTAGGTGGTAACACACGTAAGACGCAAAATTTTACAGCTGCTTTCTCATGTTTTGAACGGTTTGTTTTACGCCAACTGTCATAGCAGGTGTTTTCCATTGGCGGATGTGACGTCAAGCTCCTCCTTCTTTTGGCCCCGCCTCCCAAATCTCCCACTTTGTGTAGCCAAAAACTTGGCATCTGGGGACATTGATAAACATAAAAAAAATTTAATGACATGATAGCAGAACATTTAAAAACCTCCCACATATGACTGCTTCAATCTAGTTACTTCATAGACCTCAATAAGACCACAATGAGATACAGATTAGAATACAGTTAGTGATGTCGGGTTGGTGGATGCATATTGTTTGATGCCGTTGCATTGATCTATACTTTTGTTATTTTCTAATTGAAATATTTTTCTTTTGGCTTGGACCAGAACCATACCTTTGCGTTGGATATGATTTTTGAATTGTAACAGATTTGATCACAGAATCAGTTTGGTTTCTCTCATGTGGTGTTCCTGCATTGCTGTGGTCAGGGTTCAGATACAGTATGATGTGTTCTTTCTGATGTGACATCACTTCCTGTCCTTTAGTTAGTTTCCTGGTTTTTCCTGAAGATTGCTTGCCTTATTTCCTGTCTCTCTAGATGTGGATGAGTGCAGTCAGCCGGGTGATCAGGAACCTGTTTGTGACCATTTCTGCCACAACTACATTGGAGGCTACTACTGCTCCTGTCGTTACGGTTATCTGCTGCATTCTGACAACCACACCTGCAAAGGTGAGTCAGAGATAAACTTTGTGTCCAATCCGGTCCATGGCCACCCAGGGATCCAACACCCTCATCAAATTCGCTGATGACACAATCAATATTGGAATGACCAGTAATGAGGATGAAATTCCGTGCAAAGAGGAGGGCTAAACACGAAACATGGTGGTGATTTAACACCACGAAGACAAAGCAGATCATTATTGACTTCAGAAGAACAATGACCACACACACAGGCTTGAATGTAAAAAAAACAAGGGCAGCAACGGCTATACTTCCTGTGAATGTTGAGGAGAAACAAACTGGTTGAAAAATATCCACCGCTGCATGACAGTGCCCTGAGCCCTGGATGCACACGGTGCAGTGTGCCATCTGCACTGTGCATGAGAATAAACAACAACTGCACTGGGTTATCAAGAATGCTCAGTGCCACACATACACACGCTCCCAAACACACATATGCAACAACATATACAACGAAAGAGTAGTTAACTGAGAAGCCACCAAACATGGTCCTACTACAGCTGGGGTGTCCAAAGCCGGTCCTTGATGGCCAGTGTCCTGAAGGTTTTCCACATGTTCAATACAGCTGATGTACAGAAAGTGAAATCAACAGCCAATAGAAATTGGCACAGTGACTTAAATGACTGGATCAGGTGTGTAGATGCAAGAACATGCAAAACCTTCAGGACACCGGCCTTCGAGGACCGGATTTGGACACCTCTGTATTACAGGAAATCCTTTTCCACAATAGTTCACATAAACTTTTTTGCTTGTCATAACCCCGGCTTAAACAGGGTAAAAAAAAAAAAACTTTTTCTGAGCCTTTTATTGGTCATTTTTGTATTTTGGTTTTCAGGAGGAGATTTTTTTTTTATCAAAATAAAAAATAAGCAAAGAAATCGCAAAAAATAAGTGCTTTCGTACTTTCAGGGACTGTTTAACTCTCTGACGTGCAGCTACAACTAATCCTCTTCCTGCTGATCCACACAAACATTCTCTCTCTTTATCTTCTGACTGTCCAGTCGGCAGCTCGGGTACGAGGGGGGTTGATATGTGGTTTGTGTGGTGGGAAACGTCCACCATCTTTTCCAACCAGCATGTCTCAGCTTCCTGGTTAATGATTCGATGCTCTAACGACCTACAAACGGATGGTTTGTGTTGTGATGGACAGAATATTTACACTAACACACGATAAATACAACAAAGTACGGGGTCAAAGGTCATGGTGAGGTCAATTTTAGAGAGCATCCACACAAACATGACCTCAGGTTCAATGATAGTTGCCGCTGGTTGCTGGGAAATATTTACTTACACACACACACGGATAAATTCATCCACTCACTTAAACACATGCATACACACACATACACAGATAACAACATGCGCACACACTTAAATATGTACACCCCATCACACACACTCTCACATTGAAACATACCCACACACCTACATTACACACATACAGACACGTGTGGACAGTCACACACGTACAAACAGAGATCCACACGTACACTCATCTATACACAATCACACATTTGTGTGTTTTTAATGTGTGTATGCAGTGGAGTGCAGTGGTGTTGCGTTCAAGGAACGCTCGGGACTCCTCAGCAGCATGGATTTTCCTGCTCCGTACCCGAAAAGCTCCGAGTGCTCATACCACATCCAGGTGGAGGAGGGCTTTAGACTCCTCCTCCAGTTTGATCCTCAGTTTGATGTGGAGGACCACCCTGAGATCATCTGCCCCTATGATTATGTCAAGGTGAGACACACACACTCACACACACACACACACACACACACACACACACACACACACACACACACACACACACACACACACACACACACACAGCTAGCTGTTTCTACAAACAGCTACTTAAACAGAGCTGATGAGGATTAAGGTTTGGAAATGAACGACTCCCCTCTCCAAATGCGCACGTTTTAACAACCAACGTATCACCATCTCTTCATGTGTCAGATTGAAGCAGGAACCATCGAGTTTGGTCCGTTCTGCGGTAATCGCTCACCCGAGGTCATCCAGACCGACAGAAACGTGGCAATCATCCGTTTCCATAGTGACAACTCAGGGGAAAACCATGGTTGGAGGCTGAACTACACCGCTGTAGGTGGGTCTCACACACACACTGACTAAAACACACTCACACATTATCAAAACTAGCTGCTACCTCTTTACTTGCCGCACACAGGCAGAACGTGTCCAGTACTTGAGACCCCTCCCAACACTGTGATGAACCCCGTCCAATCAGAGTACTCCTATAAGGACCACATCCTGTTTACTTGTGATCCTGGTTACCGACTCCTGAAGGTAAGATTTATGTTCTGAACTGTCGTGATCAGAGTCTCTAGGATCAGCTGGTTTAGTGGCTTCACGTTTAGGAGTCTGCTTCTATGCAGATGATGTGGTTTAGTTTGTTACACTGTGCCAGGATCTCCTTAAAAATAGGGTACAGTGTTTTTATGGGGTGTTATTCTTGTTTAATTGTATATTCTAGATGACCACAGAAACTTTTTTTATGCCTTGTCTCTGTTTAAAACAATTAGAACTGTCTGTACTTTTGTGAATGCAAAATCTCCCAAACTACTGAATGGATTTTATTCAAATTCACCACATCTAATCAGTGCCAACTATTGATGAACTAATTAAGTTTTCAGGGTTATGTGAGCAAAGATCGAAGTCACACATTCTTGAAAACACAATATCTCTCAAACCAGTGAAGAGATTTTAAGGTAACTGCTAACAGTCACTTGCCGACCTATAACACATAGGTCGGCAATAACACATGTTTCTCTATGTGGAAACAGTCTGACCTCATAGTTTTGGAGTTCTCTCGTTCCCCTTTTCTACTTTCTAATTTAATTAATCATTTCTTTCTGGTCGGGACGTGACAAATGTAACGCCCCAAACAATCAGTGTAGTTTGGAAAACAGAGCTTAGAAACAAAGCTTTCCTGTCAGCAGCAGAGCAACCACGTCTTTCCCCTGAATAAATGTTCTAAACACAAGAATTGTTGCTAACATGGACCGTATAACATGGTTGATCACCATGATTAACCACCAAACACTAGTTTGAGCTGCAAATTACTCAAACATGCATGAATAATCCTTTTTTTTTTCTAAAAGACCCACTTAAGTTGTGTTTTTGAAGTGAGAATAATCATATTTTAACATGATAGAAATGTAAAAAAAAGTTCATTTTACATCAATTCTCCCATCATAGACAGAATGAAATGGAATGAAAACCTGAACTTTTCATTCTAAGATTGGCCTCCTCAATTGGACAAGTGTGTTTCAGGACGGTGAGCTACTGGATCACTACCAGCTGGACTGTCAAGTTGATGGTTCATGGAACAGTCATCCTCCTCAGTGTCAAAGTAAGACTATTTATCTTTTCATCCATACATCTCTCGATCTATCTCTTTATCTATCCAAGTTTGAAACCATCAGACATGAGGACTAGAGAAAGACCAAAAAGTGTGTGTTTTTTATAGATGTAGTAAAGCAGGACATGAATGCAATGAAGGACACACAGATAGTTGCTGGGAGAGGACACGTTGAATCAGACAGGATGAAAAGCCTAAATTTCTAGCCTTCATTCATCAAACATGCGTACAATCAAATCAGTGCAGAAGCTGACTTATAAATGAATTGAGTGATCAATAAAAGTGGCGGAGAGCGCAGACGATTGCAGACCTTTAAGGCAACTCTGAAGCTGACGTAATCCAACGGTAAGACGTGGGGAAAAAAATGACACTTGTGGATGGAATCGAAAGTGAACTGAGGACAGTTAAAGGTAGCATTTGAAGCAGTGAGAAACCTTCAGAAAGAAACTACAAAAAAAACACATTACAGAAGAATTGTTATTAAAATCTTTGTGCATTTTCAATCCCCATATTTGAACTCGTTTTGAAACTGTGTGCTGTTGTGCACCAGTTATAACACAATACTTCAAATCATACGTATGAAGGTAATAATGTCATCAAAACATCAAGCTGAGATTAGAGGGCCGCCTCCACTGGCCAATACAGATCCTGATGCGTGGTCACACTCTTTTTTTCTGTTGTCAAGTTCGAAATATTGCTTTAATTCATCGACAGATCAACATGTCAAACCCAACGATGCCATGGTGACCGCTTCTCACTCTGGTTTACTTGTGGGCAATGTCACCACAGCTGCATTTTCAGGTGACACCAGCTTATTGCTTATTCATGTCATTCAGATGACCAACGTTTAGAGTTCCAGAGGTGTGGTTGGGGCGGGATGGATTACGAGCTGACTTATGCCTAAGATTTGTCACTGGTGTGATTTTTGAAGGTCATGTTGAGTAAAGAGAAGAGCTTTGGTTTTTATGAATCTCAAATACATCTTCCTATGGGTTCTTCTTTTGGTGTTCGCACCACGATACTCAAGTTTTTCTTTGAGGATTTCAATTCAACGTCGAAGTACTGAGCAAGAAAAAAGTTTGCTGACCCAAAGATTCACGCAATTTTTGGTAAATCAGACCCCTGGTTCACCGGTTCTCTCATCCTGTTCTATTTTCTTTTCTGTCCCCGTAGAAACAAAGTCCATGAGGGGGTCGAGAGTTCAACCAATCACTGCCCAGATTAGAGGTCAAACTGCTGAGATTGGCTGATACAGATACTGGCTGTGTTGACGTGTGTGAAGTTAAATAAAACATGTCCAACCAGAAAGTTCTGCAGTGTGTCTGTGAAGCTTTTTATTATGAACAAATAATCAATAAACAGATGGTTTAAGTCATAAAAATAAGTCACATGACAGGAGTTAAATATTTAATCATTTATTAAATCAATTATTAAACTGATTTCAATCAAATGTTTATTAATATCAATTATCCTCTCTGATGGGGCTTCATACGGAAACTGTGTCCAGGTGTACCGTTGTCCTTTCCTTATCCAGGGAAGTACTGACTTCTCCTCAAGACCTGATGGAGTTATGAATTTGAAACTAACTAAAAAAATTCTACAGAAGTTCCACATTTTGTTTTATGCACTCAGATCACTTATGGACACGGTCGTTGTGCCTAAGACGGAGTGTGTTTCTGTTCTACTGCCCCCTTATGGCCGGGCCGAAAATCAATTAAAAAAATGAGAATTAATATTTTGTTTCGTCTGAACCACTTATCCCTAACGGTGTCGCAGGGGTGCCGGAGCCTATCTTGGCTGATTTTAGATAAGAGATAGGATACACCCCAAACAGGTCGTAACTCTGTTGCAGGGGTAATTTGTAAATATTGTTTTTTCTTGACACAACCCTATTCTGGTGTAAATTTTAATGTGGATTATGTCTGTCGTTAATCTGGAATGTGGTCATGGTTTGGTTTGCAAGCTGGTCCATTTGGGTCCTTTTAATTCTGATCTGACAAACCTCTGTCCCATTCTGTTTGCAGTGGTGGATTGTGGAATTCCAGTTACAGTCAACATGGCTGACGTGGTGTTTGGTAACCAAGACAACAACACCCTGTTTGGAGCGACTATCCACCACCTGTGTAGGGAGGATGACATCATGCTTAGCAACAGTAAGGTTACATGACTCCAGTTTATTCCTGAGCAACTAGTGACAATCTGACATCTGGTTTCAGGTTCATACAGATGTGGTCCAACTGGAGAATGGATGGATGCAGATGGAGAGACAATACCACCTACCTGTCCACACGGTGTGCTGCTCCTTTACCTGTTACACCTGTCTGTCTCTTTACCTGTGAACAGTGATGCAAATAAGTGATTGAACATCACGTCAATGACAATTCTGACTCTCAAAGACCTGTTAGGGTCCCTTCAACGTATACACACCTAAACTTAGAAACACCTTTTTGAGGCCGTTAGCTGCATACAGATATCTGTTCAGCTGGTTTACTTGTGGGCAATGTCACCACATTGCCCACAATCAGTAAGACTCTTACAATCAGTAAGACTCTAATTGTGAACATGGCCAAGACCAAAAAACTGTTCAAAGACACTAGAGACTGTCGACCTGCACAAGGCTGAAAAGAACTATGGAGGATAAATTACCAAACACCTTAGTGCAAAAAGATCCAACATTGGAGCGATTAATCACAAGGTGTTTAGATACAGTACTTACTAGCCTGACTGTCCATGAATCTTAAGATCCAGATCAGGATGGATAGAAAGTAGGAAACAACATCTGTCATGTATACAGACAGGCAGTTTGATTGAAGGTACTTTCAGACCACCTGGATGACTATGAAATACGTAGACCTGGAGAATCATTAATAAAGACTTGCTTAGATCTAAAACCGCATTCACACCACACATGTCAAAACAGCCAATCCATCCGTGATTCATCTCAAGTCTATCGAGGATTCGAATGCGATTGTGATACACGAACGCATTAATTTTGCCATGCCCACAGCTTGGTTATGTCTTCGTTGCATTGATTCCATTCTTTAATGTGATTAACACAGTTCACCTTTTTGCAAATGACAGATCCGTTAACCAATCAGATCGTCTGCATAGTAAATATAAGGCTTTTACACAACTTTAACTTTATAGCTTCACATCTCGAGAATAAGTCAACTTGATCGCCATCTTGCCCCATCCACTTCTCTGGAGCTCCAAACTTGAATTAAGCAAAGGAGGCAATACAATTGCAATTGTATTCAACTGAGCTGGTGTCCAGTCTAGCAACTCATGCCCAGCAGCAATGTGTACTTTCGTACAGCCATGGTGATGTCTCTCAATACTAACATGGGAGAGACCTCTCTGTTTGCTTTTCTGTCCTCCAGCCTGTGGACGTCCGACCAGCTCCCTTCCCTCCCAGGTAAAGCGGATTGTAGGAGGTCGCAGTGCCGAGCCAGGTCTTTTCCCCTGGCAGGTGCTGCTCAGTGTGGAGGATTTGTCTCGGGTTCCTGAGGACCGCTGGTTTGGTTCCGGGGCTCTACTTTCTGACATGTGGGTCCTCACCGCTGCTCACGTCCTGCGGTCTCTGCGGAGGGACACCAGTGTTGTTCCTGTAGCGCCGGAGCATGTGAAGGTATCCAGGAGAGGGTGGAATTCATATTTACAGATGTTCTTGTTGGTCACAGAGCTACTGGTCTACAGGTCTTTCTGGGTTTGCACAATGTCAGGGACAAACATCTGGCTACCAATCGCTCAGTGGAGCAGATCATCCTCCATCCGGACTTCCAACCGAGTAACTACAACAACGATATTGCCCTGCTGAGGCTGACGGAGCGGGTGGAGCTCACATTTCTCATTCTCCCAGTCTGCCTGCCCACACCTCACAGAAAGGTTAGATCTATCTAAAGTTTAATTTCAGAAGTCATACATATATTAGGAATGCACCGATACTAGGATCAGATACCGAGCCAATGCTAAAAAAACTGTAGCGGTTCTCCAGTGAGAACCAGTGCACCAGTGAGAGGCCACTATCACTGGCGAAAGCTACAATTAATCCATGTAATTTATTTACTCATTTAACAGTAGGACTGCCGCAGCGGTCAATTCGACTGCACGTCACACTGATATGCTAACTAGAATAAATAAAAAACACAACCTAGGAGGCTGACCTTTTATGACTTTAAATATAAACATATTTCTTTTTTTTTTTTTCATTTAGTTTTTGTGTTCTAAAAATAAACGTTTAAAAATTTATAAGCGTTTTTATCTCCTCTGACTGGGGCAGAGCAACTGGGAAGCGTGCATTGGAAGTTGTTGTTATGTTGCTATGGCAACAAACACATTGCTATGGACACACATATGTAAGTGTGTGTGTTTATGTTTGCGTTGCGAGACAAGGAAGACTCTGACGCCATTACAGAAACATTTTAGAAAGGTTGAGTGAGATAATATTGGAGAGACCCCATGAAGAGAGTAAGAAAATTGTTGTCTGAATAAAGTCGCCATGTTTTCTAGATAAGTCTTGAAAGTCCAGGTTAACATATTGGAATATAGTCTACAGCCAATTTAGAACGAGGACATTTTTGAAGCATCAGCGCAAAATGCGGAAAAAAAGTAGGCTGAATTAGATCATTTTACTTTAGTGTTTGCTTTTTTATTCTAGGTTTTAAAAATGCTTAACATTTTATCAATATTATTACTTTAAAAATTGAGTGGTGTAAAAAGTTTATTTATGCGATATAGCAGCGCAAAACATGAATAATTACGTAAGTGTCACATTGACGGTCATGGTGCTTGGAGGTAGATTTAGAACATGGCGGTCTTAGTGTTGACCTTGGACATCAATAAATATCTTCACATTAATAAAGATAATAGTCTTTATTAATGTATGAGCCCCTTTCCTACTTTAAATGTCTCATCACTGTTCTGTTTCTGTAGAACTCTAAAGCATTTTGAAAAACTTTGTTTTTTGATGATCCTCTTAAACATTTTTAATTTGTCTGGAAAAATGTTTACAGAAAAAAACCAATAACCTGCTGAGCTTTGATCTCTCTCTATCCACACAGGGACAGCCCTCATTACCTCTCCCTAACTCTATGGGTGTGGTTGCTGGTTGGGGGATCTCCAACCCTAACGCCTCCTCCTCCGGACTGACCTCTGACCCTGCAGTGGCGGCAGACCTAGGGATGACCTCTGACCTCTTGCAGTACGTCAAGCTGCCGGTGGTCTCTCAGAGCGAGTGCCAGGCGAGCTACACCTCACGCTCCATCACCTATAACATCTCCCAAAACATGTTCTGCGCTGGTTTCTATGAAGGGGGGCGTGACACTTGCCTGGGAGATAGTGGGGGGGCATTTGTTATGCAGGACGAGAACAGTCTGAGGTGGGCAGTGTTTGGGTTGGTTTCCTGGGGTGGGCCAGAGAACTGTGGGAGCCAAAGAGTGTATGGGGTCTACACCCGAGTTGATGGATATGTAGCCTGGATCCAGAACCACTTGAATACTGCCCTGTAGTGGTGAGATAGAGACGTTGCACAGAACAATCTATAAAACCACCTAAATACTGCCTTCTTGTAGTGAGATGTGGAGTCTCTTAAAGGGCCCATTTCATGCAAAATAACTCTTTTCACATTGTATTCTCTGCACATACACACGCAAAATGTGGGGTTTGCAACATGCATTACACCATAGTTATGAAAATATATTGATTTGGTGGAGCGCAGTCACAGACCCGGAATTATGAAAGGGTGGGTCTGCTCATCCCCCCGCCCGTCCTGAAAAAGTACAAGCTCCGCCCTCTGCTCTCACTGAGCCGCTATTCCTCCGCCCATCTCTGAGCGGGAGGGGGAAGGCAGGCGTAAACCCGTGCGTAGCTGTTTGGTAGCGTCTGAAATAAGATCTTATCATGTCGATTCATCAAAAAAGCGTGTTTCAAGCAAGAAAATAAAAAAGACGCAGAGCAGCAAATCAGCCTGTATATCGGATGTTGAAAACGAGTTTGTGAGGGCGTAAGGCCGGGGTGGAGACGGGTGAGGAGGGCGGGCGGGTGGTGAGGAGGGAGGGTTTGCTGCGGAGGGAGGCGTGTGCGAAGTCCGTCCTGGCTACGTCAATTGCGTCATACTTTAGACATCTGCTCATTGGTTGTTTTGTCTGAGCGTACCAGAAATCCACAGCAATTTGTGAAAAACGGGCTAAATCAATCTAGAAACCCCTTTGGTGACATATACAGGGCCCGGACATCACTCTTACAAGGTAGAAAACTCTGGAAAGTCCATTTTGCATGAGATGGGCCCTTCAAACAAGGCTGCAGGTGACGAGACATACTGTAGCACAGAACAGTGTGATAACTAGATCCCTATTAGCAGGATGTGTAAACGCTTCACAGTGATGTTATTGTATTAGTTTGTTCTGTTACAGCATCCAAAGCTAATAAACACTCCAGTGTAGATCCGACTAGACTTATGCCAGCACTGGAACAAAACAGACTTGAGTTTGAATGAAGCTTGCATAGTTTTTAAAACACTCCAACACACCAACCTTCTGTATCACTACATCTATTTACTGTGTGCTATAAATTTTCCTAATAAACATGTTTGTAAACCAAAGACACTCCAACACACCAACCTTCTGTATCACTACATCTATTTACTGTGTGCTATAAATTTTCCTAATAAACATGTTTGTAAACCAAAGAAATCTTTGTTTGAGTTTTTTCAACAAGAATTAAATGTCAAGCCCCTGCACGTGGACCAGTGGCAACTACCTTGCCCCAGAGTTGGTAAACTCAAGTTTGAATCCCGTGTAGGGTGCACCCTCTCTCCTATATAATCTAAATATAAAAAAATATACCTGCACCAACGAGGACTTGAAGGAATATCAGATAAATGTAAAATATCAATATCTGAACTAATAAATAACAATAAACAAGACATTTTAAAAAAAGAATAAAATGTCAAATTATCAATAGAGGAACTTACTGCTAATACCCATTCATTATAGGGTCAGATGTTATGAATCTCATTCTCAGAGATGACAGAAGAAGGACAGACTATTTGTGACTGATCCTTGCAGCACACAGATACACTATATTGCCAAAAGTATTCGCTCACCCATTCAAATGATCGGAATCAGGTGTTCTAATCACTTGGCCTGGCCCCAGGTATATAAATTCAAGCACTCAGGCATGCAGACTGTGAAACAAGACATTTGTGAAAGAATGGGCCGCTCTCAGGAGCTCAGTGAATTCCAACGTGGAACTGTCATAGGATGCCACTTGTGCAACAAATCCAGTCGTGAAATTTCCTCGCTCCTAAATATTCCACAGTCAACTGTCAGCTCTATTATAACAAAATGGAAGCGTTTGGGAACAACAGCAACTTGGCCACGAAGTGGTAGGCCACGTAAAGTGACGGAGAGGGGTCAGCGGATGCTGAAGCGCATAGTGCAAAGAGGTCGCCGACTTTCTCCACAGAGCTACAAACTTCATGTGACCTTCAGATTAGCCCAAGTATAGTACGCAGAGAGCTTCGTGGAATGGGTTTCCATGGCCGAGCAGCTGCAGCCAAGCCACACATCACCAAGTGCAATGCAAGGCGTCGGATGCAATGGTGTAAAGCACGCCGCCACTGGCCTCTACAGCAGTGGAGACACGTTCTCTGGAGTGATAAATCACGCTTTTCCATCTGGCAATCTGATGGACAAGTCTGGGTTTGGAGGTTGCCAGGAGAACGGTACATTTCAGATTGCATTGTGCCAACTGTGAAATTTGGTGGATGAGGAATTATCGTATGGGGTTGTTTTTCAGGAGCTGGGCTTGGCCCCTCAGTTCCAGTGAAAGGAACATTGAATGCTTCAGGATACCAAAACATTTTGGACAATTCCATGCTCCCAACCTTGTAGGAACAGTTTGGAGCGGGCCCCTTCCTCTTCCAACATGACTGTGCACCAGTGCACAAAGCAAGGTCCATAAAGACGTGGATGACAGAGTCTGGTGTGGATGAACTTGACTGGCCTGCAAAGAGTCCTGAACTGAACCCAATAGAACACCTTTGGGATGAATTAGAGCGGAGACTGAGAGCCAGGCCTTCTCTACCAACATCAGTGTGTGACCTCACCAATGCGCTTTTGGAAGAATGGTCAAAAATTTCTATAAACACTCTCCTCAACATTGTGGACAGTCTTCCCAGAAGAGTTGAAGCTGTTATAGCTGCAAAAGGTGGACCGACATCATATTGAATTCTATGAGTTAGGAATGGGATGGCACTTCAGTTCATAGAATGAGTAAAGGCAGGTGAGCGAATACTTTTGGCAATATAGTGTATCAAAGCCCCTCAAAACAAACACACATTGTAAAGTGCTCCATTATGGAGGGATGTAGATAATACAGTAGCACCCAAATTTTTACATATTTTTCATTTTTCTGCTTCTGAATTGGTAAAAAATATGTTAGTCACATGCAATTAATAGCTATCAAGATTAATAGCGCACAAGAAAACCTATGCAGCGCACAAAATAAAACTCAGTTTAAACTAAAGATGGTAAATTGAAACAGAGTTCTGGAGCATATCTCTTCCTTTCTGAAACTAATTGCTTCAAATGGCTGCTTTGGAGTTTGGCTTGTCGCTGCTGATGTCACAAAAGAGTCAACGTTTTTGCCCCGCCCCCTTCTGCTCAGGAAGCTTGTGTGTTTGCTCAGACACATAAAAAATTAGAAGGATGTGAAGATCCACTTAAAAATATTCAGTAAATTTTTCCACAAATGCCATCCTTTTAGCCCCCAGAGATGCAGGAAATTAGTGACATTATAAAGAGGTGCTCGGGATGCATCCCGACCAGATGCCCAAAACACCCCATTTGGGTTCTCTCGACCTGGAGGAGGAGGGGTTCTAATTGGGTAGCACAGTGGTTGTGGGTTTGAGTCCTGGGTGGGGACGAGGTTTGGAACTCTGGCCTTTCTGTGTGGAGTTTGCATGTTCTCCCCATGTATGCTGTGTTGATTGGCCACAACTTGATTGAGTGTGTATGGTTGTGTGTGTGGCCCCGGGACAGACTGTCAACCTGTTCGAGGTGTATGCTACCCCCCGCCTCCAATCAGCCGGGGTCGACTCCGGCACCACCGGTGACTGATTGAAAGTGAACACGGCGACTCGGTGTCCAGAAAAATGAATTAATCCCTTTGAATCATCAGAAAAGTTAGTTATTTATTGGATATACTACACCTAATTTATATTACAGTTTAATGTATTTCTTTATGTCATAATGTAATAATTTGTGGCCAAGAACTTTCCCAACAAATCTTTACAAATTACTGATGGCGCAAGAGTTTTGCTGGAATTGTAACCAATTCAAACTCTCAAACATCGTCTGTAAAGTTATTTACTATTAATTCTTGATATTTACAAATGAACATTTATCAAATTTGCATATTTATGTATAAAACTCAGTTAAATAGAACTAATATTCATGGACATTTCATATTTGACTTCAATTAAAAATGCAGAGATTCATCACTATGATTCTCATACTGCTCAATTCAATTCAGCTCAATTACATGTTCCAAAATGACTCACGCCAGTGCCGCAATGTGTAGAACAGTGGTCTCACAGTAAGGAGGTCGTGGATTCGAATCCCGGGTGGTGATGAGGTTTGGAACACTGGCCTTTCTGTGTGGTGTCTGCATGTTCTCCCTGTGTCGGCGTGAGTTTCCTCCAGGTACTCCCGTTTCCTCCCACCCTCCAAAAAACATGCATGTTAGGTTGATTGGCCAATGCCAAATTGCCCCAGGAATGAGCATGTGTGTGTGCATGTGTGTGTGAGTATGGTTGTAAATGTGGCAACCTGTTCGGTGTGTAGCCTGCCACTCGCCTTGAATCAGCTGCGATGGGCGTCAGAAAACCCCTAATCCCTCAACCCTGGAAGAAGGTGAAAATGTCTCACAGAAAGATATCATTTCTGTTTGAGATACAGAGAATGGAAAATGTGCATGACGATCAAAAACATCATTTATGAACTGTTTAAGAATATCCATTATACTTATGTAAATTAAATTAGTTGGTAAGAAAAATTTTTTTAAATGATTGTAATGTAGTATAAGATGTGTTTTATTCTTTTGCACAGAGCGAGAAAAGAGTCTAACTTTGTTTATTTGTCCCAGCAGAATATACGTGTTTTCCAATAGATCTTCTACTGTCAGCTGCAATGGCCGAGTGGTTAAGGCGTTGGACTTGAAATCCAATGGGGTTTCCCCACGTAGGTTCAAACCCTACTTGCAGCGATAAGGCGTGACCTTTGATTAAATTCAAGATCATCTTACTTCATTACACGGTATTATGATG
>LR738553.1:4448293-4455793 GCA_902685375.1 Neostethus bicornis | reverse complement strand
CTGCGCCACTCTGCTGTGCACCCCAGATGGGACTTGAACCCACAATCCCTGGCTTAGGAGGCCAGTGCCTTATCCTTTAGGCAACTGGGGCCTGCCTTCTGTGTGTTAGGAGGCACTGACAGACGATTGGGCAATTTTCCTTGGGCAATCCGAGTGAAAAATGCAAAGTTGGAAGGGAAACCCTGCTTGGGTTTCGTCCCAGCAGAATATAGGCGTTTTCCAATGGATCTTTTACTGTCAGCTGCAATGGCCGAGTGGTTAAGGCGTTGGACTTGAAATCCAATGGGGTTTCCCCACGTAGGTTCAAACCCTACTTGCAGCGATAAGGCGTGACCTTTGATTAAATTCAAGATCATCTTACTTCATTAAAGGGTATTTTGATGTCAAACCACCATGAATTAGAGTTTCAAAGGGCTAAACAGTAGTCTGTAGAATGCCTCAGTGAGTGAGCATTCTAAAGACCACTCAGTCCTGACAGAGTAGACTTGTGCACGAAAAGCCCAGTAAAACACTAAACCTGGATAGTTCCTATCTCAACACAAGCTGTATGGTAGTTACAGGACTCTGTGTACAAAAGCGTTTTGTAAAGGACCAAATCCATAGGTATTTTAATGTAAATGAGCTGTTGATTTAAAGAGCTAGAGCCTTTCAGAGGATTTTATTTGTAGATGTAGTTCTACGATGGTCTGACTTTGGTGTCCCAAGTTAATGTACTTGGATTGTGTTTTTTTCAAACGGCTGAAACGTGTTTGTTTTGACGAGGCAAACGGTTGCCGATGTAAAAGCACTAAATTGGGTTAGTTGAGAAAAGATGCGTTATTAGCAGAGGATGGTTTCGATCCATCGACCTTTGGGTTATGGGCCCAGCACGCTTCCGCTGCGCCACTCTGCTGTGCACCCCAGATGGGACTTGAACCCACAATCCCTGGCTTAGGAGGCCAGTGCCTTATCCTTTAGGCCACTGGGGCCTGCCTTCTGTGTGTTAGGAGGCGCTGACTGACGATTGGGCAATTTTCTCGGGCAATCCGAGTGAAAAATGCAAAGTTGGAAAGGAAAGCCTGCTTGGGTTTCGTCCCAGCAGAATATAGGCGTTTTCCAATGGATCTTCTACTGTCAGCTGCAATGACCGAGTGGTTAAGGCATTGGACTTGAAATCCAATGGGGTTTCCCCACGTAGGTTCAAACCCTACTTGCAGCGATAAAGCATGACCTTTGATTAAATTAAATATCATCTTACTTTTTACTGGGTATTTTGATGTCAAACCACCATGAATTAGAGTTTAAAGGGGCTAAACAGTAGTCTGTAAAATGCCTCAGTGAGTGAGCATTCTAAAGACCACTCAGTTATGGCAGAGTAGACTTGTGTACGAAAAGCCCAGTAAAACACAAAGCCTGGATTGGATCTATCTCAACACAAGCTGTATGGTAGTTACAGGGCTCTGTGTACAAAAGCATTTAGTCAAGGACCAAATCCATAGGTATTTTAATGTAAATGAGCTGTTGATTGAAAGAGCTTGAGCCTTTCAGAGGATTATATTTGTAGATGTAGTTCTACGATGGTCTGACTTTGGTGTCCCAAGTTAATGTACTTGGATTGTGTTTTTTTCAAACGGCTGAAACGTGTTTGTTTTGACGAGGCAAACGGTTGCCTATGTGAAAGTACTAACGTGGGTTAGTTGAGAAAAGATGCATTATTAGCAGAGGATGGTTTTGATCCATCGACCTCTGGGTTATGGGCCCAGCACGCTTCCGCTGCGCCACTCTGCTGTGCACCCCAGATGGGACTTGAACCCACAATCCCTGGCTTAGAAGGCCAGTGCCTTATTTTTGAGGCCACTGGGGCCTGCCTTCTGTGTGTTAGGAGGCATTGACAGACGATTGGGCAATTTTCTCGGGCAATCCGAGTAAAAAATGCAAAGTTGGAAGCCAAACCCTGCTTGGGTTTTGTCCCAGCAGAATATAGGCGTTTTCCAATGGATCTTCTACTGTCAGCTGCAATGGCCGAGTGGTTAAGGCGTTGGACTTGAAATCCAATGGGGTTTCCCCACATAGGTTCAAACCCTACTTGCAGCGATAAGTCGTGACCTTTGATTAAATTCAAGATCATCTTACTTTATTACACGGTATTTTGATGTCAAACCACCATTAGATAGAGTTTAAAGTGGCTAAACAGTAGTCTGTAAAATGCCTCACTAAGTGAGGATTCTAAACACCACTCAGTTATGACAGAGTAGACTTATGCACGGAAAGCCCAGTAAAACACAAAGCCTGGATAGTTTCTATCTCAACACAAGCTGTATGCTAGTTACAGGGCTCTGTGTACAAAAGCGTTTTGTCAAGGACCAAATCCATAGGTATTTTAATGTAAATGAGCTGTTGATTTAAAGAGCTTGAGCCTTTTAGAGGATTTTATTTGTAGAAGTAGTTCTACGATGGTCTGACTTTGGTGTCCCAAGTTAATGTACTTGGATTGTGTTTTTTTCAAACGGCTGAAACATGTTTGTTTTGACGAGGCAAACAGTTGATGATATAAAAGTACTAACGTGGGTGGAGAAAAGATGCATTATTAGCAGAGGATAGTTTCGATCCATTGACTTCTGGGTTATGGGCCCAGCACGCTTCCGCTGCGCCACTCTGCTGTGCACCCCAATTGGGACTTGAACCCACAATCCCTGGCTTAGGAGGCCAGTGCCTTATCTTTTAGGCCACTGGGGCCTGCCTTCTGTGTGTTAGGAGGCACTGACAGACGATTGGGCAATTTTCTCGAGCAATCCGAGTGAAAAATGCAAAGTTGGAAAGGAAACCCTGCTTGGGTTTCGTCCCAGCAGAATATAGGCGTTTTCCAATAGATCTTCTACTGTCAGCTGCAATGGCCGAGTGGTTAAGGCGTTGGACTTGAAATCCAATGGGGTTTCCCCACGTAGGTTCAAACCCTACTTGCAGCGATAAAAAGTGACCTTTGATTAAATTCAAGATCATCTTACTTAATTACAGGGTATTTTGATGTCAAACCACCATGAAATAGAGTTTAAAAGGGCTAAACAGTAGTCTGTAAAATGCCTCAGTGAGTGAGCATTCTAAAGACCACTCAGTTATGACAGAGTAGACTTGTGCACGAAAAGCCCAGTAAAACACAAAGCCTGGATAGTTTCTATCTCAACACAAGCTGTATGGTATATACAGGGCTCTGTGTACAAAAGCGTTTTGTGAAGCACCAAATCCATTGGTATTTTAATGTAAATATGCTGTTGATTTAAAGAGCTAGAACCTTTCAGAGGATTTTATTTGTAGATGTAGTCTTACGATGGTCTGACTTTGGTGTCCCAAGTTAATGTACTTGGATTTTGTTTTTTTCAAACGTCTGAAACGTGTTTGTTTTGACGAGGCAAACGGTTGCCTATGTAAAAGTACTAACGTGGGTTGGTTGAGAAAAGATGAGTAATTAGCAGAGGATGGTTTCGATCCATCGACCTCTGGGTTATGGGCCCGGCACGCTTCCGCTGCGCCACTCTGCTGTGCACCCCAGATGGGACTTGAACCCAAAATCCCTGGCTTAGGAGGCCAGTGCCTTATCCTTTAGGCCACTGAGGCCTGCCTTCTGTGTGTTAGGAGTCGCTGACTGACGATTGGGCAATTTTCTCGGGCAATCCGAGTGAAAAATGCAAAGTTGGAAAGGAAACCCTGCTTGGGTTTCGTCCCAGTAGAATATAGGCGTTTTCCAATGGATCTTCTACTGTCAGCTGCAATGGCCGAGTGGTTAAGGCGTTGGACTTGAAATCCAATGGGGTTTCCCCACGTAGGTTCAAACCCTACTTGCGGCGATAAAGTGTGACCTTTGATTAAATTCAATATCATCTTACTTTTTACTGGGTATTTTGATGTCAAACCACCATGAATTAGAGTTTAAAGGGGCTAAACAGTAGTCTGTAAAATGCCTCAGTGAGTGAGCATTCTAAAGACCACTCAGTCATGACAGAGTAGACTTGTGCACGAAAAGCCCAGTAAAACACAAAGCCTGGATAGTTTCTATCTCAACACAAGCTGTATGGTAGTTACAGGGCTCTGTGTACAAAAGCATTTTGTCAAGGACCAAATCCATAGGTATTTTAATGTAAATGAGCTGTTGATTTAAAGAGCTAGAGCCTTTCAGAGGATTTTATTTGTAGATAAAGTTCTACGATGTGTCTGACTTTGGTGTCCCAAGTTAATGTACTTGGATTGTGTTTTTTTCAAACGGCTGAAACGTGTTTGTTTTGACGAGGCAAACGGTTGCCTGTGTAAAAGTACTAACGTGGGTTAGTTGAAAAAAGATGCGTTATTAGCAGAGGATGGTTTCGATCCATCGACCTCTGGGTTATGGGCCCAGCACGCTTCCGCTGCGCCACTCTGCTGTGCACCCCAGATGGGACTTGAACCCACAATCCCTGGCTTAGGAGGCCAGTGCCTTATCCTTTAGGCCACTGGGGCCTGCCTTATGTGTGTTAGGAGGCACTGACAGACGAATGGACAATTTTCTCGGGCAATCCGAGTGAAAAATGCAAAGTTGGAAGCCAAACCCTGCTTGGGTTTCGTCCCAGCAGAATATAGGCGTTTTCCAATGGATCTTCTACTGTCAGCTGCAATGGCCGAGTGGTTAAGGCGTTGGACTTGAAATCCAATGGGGTTTCCCCACGTAGGTTCAAACCCTATTTGCAGCGATAAGGCGTGACCTTTGATTAAATTCAAGATCATCTTACTTCATTACAGGGTATTTTGATGTCAAACCACCATGAAATAGAGTTTAAAGGGGCTAAACAGTAGTCTGTAAAATGCCTCAGTGAGTGAGCATGCAAAAGACCACTCAGTTATGACAGAGTAGACTTGTGCACGAAAATCCCAGTAAAACACAAAGCCCAGATAGTTTCTATCTCAACACAAGCTGTATGGTAGTGACAGGGCTCTGTGTACAAAAGCGTTTTGTGAAGGACCACATCCAAAAAGTATTTTAATTTAAATGAGCTGTTGATTTAAAGAGCTTGAGCCTTTCAGAGGATTTATTTGTAGATATAGTTCTACGATGGTTTGACTTTGGTGTCCCAAGTTAATGTACTTGGATTGTGTTTTTTTCAATCGGCTGAAACGTGTTTGTTTTGACGAGGCAAACGGTTGCCTATGTAAAAGTACTAACGTGGGTTAGTTGAAAAAAGATGCGTTATTAGCAGAGGATGGTTTCGATCCATCGACCTCTGGGTTATGGGCCCAGCACGCTTCCGCTGCGCCACTCTGCTGTGCACCCCAGATGGGACTTGAACCCACAATCCCTGGCTTAGGAGGCCAGTGCCTTATCCTTTAGGCCACTGGGGCCTGCCTTCTGTGTGTTAGGAGGCACTGACAGACGAATGGGCAATTTTCTCGGGCAATCCGAGTGAAAAATGCAAAGTTGGAAGCGGAACCCTGCTTGGGTTTCGTCCCAGCAGAATATAGGCGTTTTCCAATGGATCTTCTACTGTCATTTGCAATGGCCGAGTGGTTAAGGCGTTGGACTTGAAATCCAATGGGGTTTCCCCACGTAGGTTCAAACCCTACTTGCAGCGATAAGGCGTGACCTTTGATTAAATTCAAGATCATCTTACTTCATTACAGGGTATTTTGATGTCAAACCACCATGAAATAGAGTTTAAAGGGGCTAAACAGTAGTCTGTAAAATGCCTCAGTGAGTGAGCATTCTAAAGACCACTCAGTCCTGACAGAGTAGACTTGAGCACGCAAAGGCCAGTAAAACACAAAGCCTGGATCGGATCTATCTCAACACAAGCTGTATGGTAGTTACAGGGCTCTTTGTACAAAAGCATTTTGTCAAGGACCAAATCCATAGGTATTTTAATGTAAATGAGCTGTTGATTTAAAGAGCTTGAGCCTTTCAGAGGATTTTATTTGTAGATGTAGTTCTACGATGGTCTGACTTTGGTGTCCCAAGTTAATGTACTTGGATTGTGTTTTTTTCAAACAGCTGAAACGTGTTTGTTTTGACGAGGCAAACGGTTGCCGATGTAAAAGTACTAACGTGGGTTGGTTGAGAAAAGATGCGTTATTAGCAGAGGATGGTTTCGATCCATCGACCTCTGGGTTATGGGCCCAGCACGCTTCCGCTGCGCCACTCTGCTGTGCACCCCAAAGGGGACTTGAACCCACAATCCCTGGCTTAGGAGGCCAGTGCCTTATCCTTTAGGCCACTGGGGCCTGCCTTCTGTGTGTTAGGAGGCGCTGACAGACGATTGGGCAATTTTCTCGGGCAATCCGAGTGAAAAATGCAAAGTTGGAAAGGAAACCCTGCTTGGGTTTCGTCCCAGCAGAATATAGACGTTTTCCAATGGATCTTCTACTGTCAGCTGCAATGGCCGAATGGTTAAGGCGTTGTACTTGAAATCCAATGGGGGTTTCCCCACGTAGGTTCAAACCCTACTTTCAGTAATAAGGCGTGATCTTTGATTAAATTCAAGATCATCTTACTTCATTACAGGGTATTTTGATGTCAAACCACCATGAATTAGAGTTTAAAGGGGCTAAACAGTAGTCTGTAAAATGCCTCAGTGAGTGAGCATTCTAAAGACCACTCAGTCATGACAGCGTAGAATTGTGCACGAAAAGCCCAGTAAAACACAAAGCCTGGATTGGATCTATCTCAACACAAGCTGTATGGTAGTTAAAGGGCTCTGTGTACAAGAGCATTTTGTCAAGGACCAAATCCATAGGTATTTTAATGTAAATGAGCTGTTGATTTAAAGAGCTTGACCCTTTCAGAGGATTATAAAGTATTTGTAGATAAAATTCTACGATGGTCTGACTTTGTTGTCCCAAGTTAATGTACTTGGATTGTGTTTTTTTCAAACGGCTGAAACGTGTTTGTTTTGACGAGGCAAACGGTTGCCGA
This sequence comes from Neostethus bicornis, assembly GCA_902685375.1. Lineage (NCBI taxonomy): Eukaryota > Metazoa > Chordata > Actinopteri > Atheriniformes > Phallostethidae > Neostethus > Neostethus bicornis. The sequence continues at coordinate 4,448,883 of LR738553.1, read as the reverse complement.
TGTAAAAGCACTAAATTGGGTTAGTTGAGAAAAGATGCATTATTAGCAGAGGATGGTTTCGATCCATCGACCTCTGGGTTATGGGCCCAGCACGCTTCCGCTGCGCCACTCTGCTGTGCACCCCAGATGGGACTTGAACCCACAATCCCTGGCTTAGGAGGCCAGTGCCTTATTCTTGAGGCCACTGGGGCCTGCCTTCTGTGTGTTAGGAGGCGCTGACAGACGATTGGGCAATTTTCTCGGGCAATCCGAGTGAAAAATGCAAAGTTGGAAAGGAAACCCTGCTTGGGTTTCGTCCCAGCAGAATATAGGCGTTTTCCAATGGATCTTCTACTGTCAGCTGCAATGGCCGAGTGGTTAAGGCGTTGGACTTGAAATCCAATGGGGTTTCCCCACGTAGGTTCAAACCCTACTTGCAGCAATAAAGTGTGACCTTTGATTAAATTCAAGATCATCTTACTTCATTACAGGGTATTTTGATGTCAAACCACCATGAATTAGAGTTTAAAGGGGCTAAACAGTAGTCTGTAAAATGCCTCAGTGAGTGAGCATTCTAAAGACCACTCAGTCATGACAGAGTAGACTTGTGC